>WAAG01015947.1:10106-21195 GCA_013390105.1 Tichodroma muraria | reverse complement strand
TTTTTTTTTTTTTTTTCTGGCAGGCTTTGTTAAGCAGATCTTTATTCCCAGAGACTGAAATGTACTCCTCTTTCTTTTTTCCTTGAAAATTAAAAGCTTCTACCTTAAAGAAGTGAATGATACATTATCTGCTGTCTCTAAATTGAACCCATTTGGAGCTATTTGCATCCTGTAGAAACCTACAGCTGAGTGCTGTGCTCAGAGGTGTAATGACTGGTTGTCACAACACGCTGGAGGTGGCCCCATAACAAAATGATCCCCTGTCAATCCCCTTGCAGGAAATGCTCTGGCAACCTGTAATTCAGCCTCAGTATTAACATCCTGCCTGGGTTTTGTTAAATAGCACTTTCTAGGAAGTAGATCTGCTGAACTTGTGCTTAATAATGTTTTAAGGGGAATATTTGATGGAAGTTTGAGAAAGCATCACATGGGGTTAACAGTGATTTGTCATTTGTTTCTAATTAAAGGACTTAATCTCTTATCACTGGAACAGCCTATTTTTTTAATACTAAAGGCACAGATGTGAATAGAAACATATTAATGAGATGTCATGCTACACAGTCATTTAGTGTTTTGTTTAACTTAAACATAGCAGAAAATGTGCATCTAAGTAGACACATGTAATGACATTGAGATAGAATTCTAATTCCCTCCATTTGCATAACCTTTAGCAGCTTCCACCTTGCTGCAGTTATCCTATACCCAAAACTGCTGTTTGCTATAGCAGTGAAAAGGTCTGAAATCACACCATGACATTGTTTTTCTGTCTGAAGGGCTGTGGTCGGCCTTAAACCAGACACGGGCCCGCTTGACTTTGTTGATTCCTCTTAAGACCAAAAAAAAAAAAAAGTGTGTCCAGTTTGTCAGTCGTGGCAGTTCTTGTGAAGTGATGAGGAATGGGGACTGACCTCATCTGTAGGTACCTCTCCAGGCATTCCAGGTACGTGACAGCCACTCTAAATATCTAAAAACTGGGAAAAAGTGGCACGAGCTAATCAGAGAATCACAAAATCACTGAGGCTGGAAAAGCCCTCCAAGGTCATTGAGTCCAGCCTGTGACTGAACCCCACCTTTGTCACATCCAGTCATTCCATGGACGCTTCCAATTTGCAAGAGTAAATCTTTTCATGTGAGTGGAAAGGTCGCCATGCATTAATTTAGTGATTTAAACCATGAATGGACTTAAACCTGCATCTAAGAATATTTGGGCTGCTGTGCTTGTTTCCCTTAGTGCCTTGCTTTGTTATTTTCATGGCTGGAGACAACTTGTAATGGGTTACATCCCTTCCTTTATGACAAATTGTTTCTTTTGGCTGGAGTGATTATGAAAATTAAGGCTGATCATTCAAAATTCCAAATTTTACCCTTTGCTCTCTTGCACTATAAGTTTCCATTAAAAATGAAAGCAATGACATGCTAAAACCAATCCTGGCTTGTATAATAAGAATTAAGAACAACTGCAGAGCAGAATTAGATTGTTCCAACATGCAGAGTTTTTTATCAGGTGGCTCTAACCTTTGGCTGCTGCTCACAGCTCATTACTAGAGGACTCCATAAATGTTTCCTGGCATTATGAAACATCCATTGAGAGAAAAGGACAGAAGTGTGCTGGTTTTATTTAGACAAACATTCTGCTTTTGTGAAGATGTTCTCTGTTTCTTAATGGAAAAATTGTGATGCAAGTGGGAATATTTCAGATTTTTGCACTGGCTGTCAAATACAACAGAACTGGATAGCCTTAAAAGTTAATAAAAAAATAATTGAAAATTTGAGTGCTTATGTGCACTGGCTAAGAAGGAAAATTGGATTCAGTATTGGAGATAAGACTTGTGGTGTTCAGTCTTTGGTTTTCTTATTTTAGTCATTCACAGGTTTTGATGTTGAGTGAAACTTAAAGGGCTGCACCACAAAATGCAAACAAAACCCAGGGGTCGATTTGGCTTTTCCATTTCCCCTGTGCTTATTGAGTGCTCAGGAATGTCATGAACGTCAATTCTTTGCTATCAGGGATATCCACGTGTCTAGCAAGGAAAATGTCGTGCACTTTCCAGGACCATGGCGACAGCCATGCCGGGTTGCATGAGTTTGATATCTAGAAAACAAAAATCAATTTGTGCCAGCTCAAATGCAGATTATTGAACCTATTTCTTCTCTCGTCCCCATAAAACTGTGCAATAAAGCCCAGGCAGGACAAATCTGTACAGATTTGCCCCAAGCTCTCCATCCAGCTTGAGGTCTGTGTGTGATGGAGAGTTCTGGTCCTTTCAAAAGTGCAGGGAAAGTTGCAGCCCAGAGTTTACTCAGTGTTTCTGGCCCTCTTTCTGCCCTCTGTAAAAGTTTGAAAAGGGCTCATAAATGGCAAGAAGGCAGTTTGTATACAAGAAATGTAGCCTGGCAATAAAAGCCTGTTTTGAAGTACACAACATGGTTTCTGAATAAATATTTCTTTAATGCATGTAATTACCGGATCAGCAGAATAAATGTGGTCATGTCCTTGTAATTAATACATTGTCAAAAGTTCATTTAAGTATAATAATTTCACAGCAAAACTGCTGCCTATGTAGTTTGTGCGATAATTTGTTAAATTAAGTGCAATAAATATAAAATTATTGGTAGATATATATTTTTAAGTTCTTATTCATTACAACATGCTATCTAATACACTTAAAGGGATTTTTTTTTCATTAAAAGAAAAGCCACTTAAAATAAAAGTGCTGTAATGATGTTTTTCTTCTTTTTGCTAAAGGAATTTTCAAGCAGCACCACTTAGTAATCACAGCTGCAATTGGCAAATATTTAGTTAAGAATTGTGTAATCAAGTTGGCAGAGGCTTGAAGATCCAGTGAGGAATGCACAGAGAAAGATGCCTGTTTATCTTTTGTAGAAAAGCAAAATGTTTATTCCTGGATTTGGTGTCAGACTCTTTCAATTGTACCCAGAGCTAATTACAGGGCTGGGTTAAATGTTACAGCTGTACTGAGGTTTTAGCAATGGGGAGTGTTGTTCTTGACTTTTGGAGCTTACTTGGAGTAATTCTGGAGAAAATTATTCTGGTTCTTCACTGCCAGTCCAAGAGTGGTGACTTCTGGTGACTTGTTTTGTGATGTCCAGGGAAACAGAGGCTGTGGAGCAGGGGTGTGACCATGGATAGTGGTGGTGGTGGCCAAGCCCAGGCTACCTGGAAATGTCACTTTGTTCTCAATCAGAGTCTGTGTTAATGAGTGAGAGGTTAAGCCTTGGAAGGGGCTGCCCAGGGAGGTTTGGAGTCCCCATCCTGGAGATGTCCAAGGAATGCTTGGACAAGGTGGGCTGGGCACAAGGTGGGGATTGGGCAGAGCTTGGACTCAATGACCTCGGTGGGCTTTGTCAACCTAAATAATTCTATGATTATGTCCTCAGAGCCTCGTCAGAGATTAGTTTCTCAGCTGACCACACAATGACTAATTCATGTTAAAAATAGAACTGGGATTCAATCCCCCAGTTTCCAAACCTGTGCTTAGTTGGTGCTCACAGGACCACGCTTTTCCCATATGATGTAACCCATAGAACGACTACTGGTGTTTACAATGTTTGCAGTCAGAGCCTTAAATTTATCCAGGCAGTAGAAGCTTCTTATTTATGAAGACAGAAAAGCTGAAGCTTTAATTTCCCACTGAAATTTCCTAAAACTTGTTATCCTATCAGAGTTTAGTATATGGGTCAGTGTTCAACAAATACAGACCAAGAAGGAATTGGTTTTTTCAGCTGGAGCTGGAACCAAACCAACACAACCCGCCCAAACCTGGTGGGATGAGCGGGCTCAGAGAGGGCAGCAGTTAATGGGTGGATGGAGTTGTGACCCCAGGATGTCTGTGAGAAGTGATGGATCCTGCAGGGTTCTCTGAGGCTTTTTTTGTGATAACGTCTTTATCAGTGACCTGAGGTGGCCACAGGGGGAACTCCCAACATGTTCACAGAACGTGCTGCATCTTCATTTTTTGTAACGAGGGTGGGGAGGCCCTGGCACATGGTGCCCAGAGAAGCTGGGGCTGCCCCTGGATCCCTGGAAGTGTCCAAGGCCAGGTTGGACAGGGCTTGGAGCAACCTGGGATAAAGGAAGGTGTCCCTACCTGTGGGAAGAGACGAGTTTTAAAGTCCCTTCCAAACTAAACCCTTCAATTCCTCTCCTCCATGATCCTCAGCAGTCAGAGCAGGGATGTGGCCAGGAGGGTGAGGGCTGTAGCTGACTCCCTTTGCTGGGAACTTTGTGTGGGGCAGGAGGATAAGGGACAACCAGCACTACTTGGAAAGGTGGAGTTTCACACTGCACAGGTGCAAGAGCCTTTTTCCCAAGAGGGTATCAAGCAGGGCAGGAGTTTTTCCAGAGAAGCCATTTCCACCCCTGGAGATTTGTAGGGCATGAGTGGATCAAGTACTCAGTAACAGGGTTGGACCACAGAGCTGATCCTCCTCGGGCAGGGGGTCACGGCAACTTTTTCTGTGATCCCAATTTTTTCTGTGATCCCACGGATGCGAGGACATAGTAAAAAAAAAAAAAAATTATAAAAAATATCCCAATCCCTAAATCTGAGACGCACTTGTCAGTTCTGACTTACACCCCAGGAGTAAACTACAGTACGTAACGAGAATTCCAAACGATCTCTGATGTCTGTCAGCTCCGGTCGGATCCCTTGGAATGCTGCATTTCAGTGCTAGCAGCTCCATTTGCTCCAGTGAGATATAAATGTTCCTTGACCTCAAACACAGGTCACAGAGCACGTGCGACATCTTGCAATTAAGCTAAAAGATTCATCGTCAAACGCCGTTCAAGTGGTGAGATTTAGGTGGTTACAAGAAACCATAAAAAAATGTTGTGATCCTGCAGGGAAATTGGCTCCAATGGGTCTTGTTTTATATCTTGGCTTTGAGACATTGTATGCAGCAAGAGCAAAGCTGTGCTGCTCATAAACATTGGAACATTAATTATATACATTTAATTTTATGTAACTTGTGGAAAACATAAGAAAATTCATGTATTGTAAGTGTCATCTTTTTTTTTTTTTTTTTTTTTTTTTTCTGAAGGGATTTTCCATTATTATTTTATGGTGGTAAAATAAGGTGTTCTGATGTACTCGCAAAATAATTTTCATATTTATTTTTACGTATTTCAGTAATATTGAGTCAGTAAAGATGATATCAGGAAATCTATGAACTATAATGAATTTTATTTACATTTTTATTATAGCGCTAACTTCACATCAATTCCCTTCAAGTGTACAATTGAAAAAAAATGTGCAAATCATCTCTTTTTAGCAAAACTACCCGAAGCATCTCAATCACTTTTGTAATGAATTTTTTTATTGCAGTGTTAGAAAATATTTACATCGAGACAAAATGTTTATCAAATGATGTCATATTCTGGGGGAATAGGAAAAATGGATTAATGGAAGAGGGATGTTGCATGGTGAGAAGTGGTCCTTGCTTACACAGCCTTTTTCTGGAAAACAGTAGTATCTATGTAGTAAAACTAATATCACTCAACATGGGGAGAAGTTCCAGAATTTGGGCTGCAGCACAGTGCCAGTAGATGAATCCCTTTCCCTTAAAAACTGTGCTTCAGGTTTGTCATGAGTGTATAAAATCGGTTTGATCGTGGTTCATAGAATTCCAGAAAAGTTGGGGGTTGAAGAGACCTTAAAGTTCATCAGTTCCACAGGCAGGGACACCTTCCACTGTCCCAGGCTGCTCCAAGCCCCAGTGTCCAGCCTGGCCTCGGGCACTCCCAGGGATCCAGGGGCAGCCACAGCTGCTCTGGGCACCCTGGGCCAGGCCCAACTTCGCAGGGAATAATTTCTGCCTAATAATCTAAACCTCTAATTTTAAGCCATTAAGTGTTCTCAAAGTATAGTCCGAGGTCATCCTCGTGGAGATGCTTTAAGTGCTGGCTCCTGTCAAAACGAGCCAACTGCGTCTTCACAGGCACTTTTAACAAAATTCCTGACGAAAGGAGTGTTTTGTTGCCCGCGAGAAATTTTGAGGATGGGTGGACAGCAATCAGTTGGCAGAAAAGTTTTGGGACTCGATGCTCCAGAGCAATTAATGCAGTGATTGTGGATTGGAACCTGGGGGGAAAATGGCATTTCTGGCAGGGAGGACAGGGAGGGCTCGGCCACCACCAAACCGGTGTCGCTTCATTTTGGAAGCGTTGGTGGCACAACGGATGGCGTTTGTTTAAGGCAGCCATCTGGTCAGCACGGGAGTATAATGCACCATATTGCAACCTCAATAACATTTAAACTGCTTGCAATCTCAATAAACTTTTAACTTTTGAAGCGCACGCACAGGGGTCAGCTCCTCGCTGCTGTTGGAGGGAAAATCAGGTTCACGTAGTGGCTGAATAATTCCATTTCCAAAAGCTGCAAAGTCGACAGCCAAAAATAAAAAAAAAGCAGGCCAAGAGCAGCAAAAACTCACGAAAACCTCTGGTAGCTGTTTTCCAATTCTGCTTTATTCATCCTACCACTACAGCTTGGGGCTGGGCTGATGGATTGGGCCCCTGGGAGCTGCAAGGTGTGGAACTCGATAGTTTTCTCCAAAGGAGGAGATGGGAGGAGTTTTTTTTAAACTTTGGTTTTGGGAGTGTGCACAAGGGTCTTCTACCTGCAGGTACCTCAAGTCATAAGCAAATACATGATTTTTTTTTTTTCTTTTGCTGTGCATTTTCCACTCAGTGAACCTTTTACTGTGGGGATGGGGAGACCCTGGCACAGGTTGTCAAGAAAAGATGGGACTGCCCCTGGATCCCTGGGAAGTGCTCCAGGCCAGGTTGGATGGGGCTTGGAGCAACCTGGGATAGAGGAAGGTGTCCCTGCCATGGCAGGGGGTGGAGTTTTAAGGTCCTTTCCAACCTGAACCAATCTCGGGTTCTATGGATGAGGAGATGAAGCATTCCTTGTTGCATTTCTACTACTGGGAAAGGGAGGGATAAACTATTGGGAGAAATGAAGGGAGGATGATTTATTTCACCTATTGACTCCTCTGATTTTCCTCCTTTCTCCCATTCCATTCCAATACTGATGTCCACAACTAATTTTAAGTTTTAGCTGAACACATCTCCTGTATCCTTTGGTGTCATGTGGCTGCTCTGGTGACTACCCCGGACAAGGACCCTGGGGCTTTATTGTGGACCAGAAAGAAATGAGTGTTCTTCCAGCCATCCACATAAATCCAGGACTGGGGAAATCTTGGATCATGTTAATTTTTTCCTAAATCCAAACCTGAATTTTCTCTCTCCCTCTCTCTCCTGTTGCACCAGGTATCTGCAGTGAATGGACATTTTTACAGCTATGTAGCTCTGTAGTAGGAGGACAGGGTTTTGCATGCTGAACCACTACTCAAGGTAGCAACAAAGAGTTGCTCTCTTCTTATCCATTTCATGCTTTTGTCTGGATATTCCAGTGTCACTTTCAGGACAGAGCCCCATTAATATAATATGCCAGCTACTTCTGTCAAGGCATTGATATATGTCATTAGCACAATGGAAATAAATTCAAATTCGTACGTTGCATGTCACACACTGAGTTTTATCTTGACCTCCTAAGGTGAGAGACAGATGTTTTCCATTGGCAATGCTTTGGTTATTTGTTTATACTTGTCAAAATGCACATCTGAAACCCACCTATATAAAACTGGAATATGGGCTGCATTTTAAGTGAAACCAGGGAAAAATATGCAGACTTTAAGAGATGAAGGGGAAAAAAACCTGCAGCAAGCACCAGGATATGGGAGTGAATAAGCATAATAGATCAGAATAAGGCCCTAAATCAATTTTATTTTCACAGTTCTAGCATCATAAAAAGTGGGTGGCAGTAAACCAATTATTATGCAACTTAATGAACTAATTAGGAAAATCAGAGCAATAATGGTACTGGTACTGACTGATCTGAATATAAAAAGTAGAATTAAGTTCTCAGTATTGAATTTTCCAATGCAAAGGGTTGTAGAGTAACTTTTAAAGCATTTTGAGTTTGGGAAGAGGGAGACTGCATCTGTGGCTGCTGTGGGTACCCAAATGATCACAGCCCTGAACTCTCGGGGTAAGTTCACTCCTGTACAGCTTTAAAAACAAAAACGAGTGAGGAACAGGTCATTAAAAGCTCTGCCTGCATTTATGTGCCCCTAAATGCTGTTGAAACTCTGGTGTCTGTTGTCAGGAGGCTCTTAAATACCTTGAGCATGGGGTTGAGTGGCTCAGACCCTGTGCACTGGGATTTCTGAATAAACCCAGGCCCTGGTTTAAGCTTTCACAGGAGCGGGATTTGCACCAAACCGAGTGCACAGGAACAGAAGAAAATAATCACAAAAGCACAGCTTCTCTCCCTTAATATTGGTCTTGTTAGCACATGCTATGCTTTAAAGTGTTTAAACCCCCACATAATGTGGTTCATGTTGACAGAAGTTATAAATATGTTGGTATCAGAGCAGTGTTTCTCTTTATAACTCTGAGATTATGTGCGAGTGTTTCAAGACATTCAGTAGTTTGTTGATTTTCTTTCTTTATACCATTTCTGACTGTACATATTTGATAATATGATGTGTGATTATGGGCCTAAACCTTTTCTCTTTAACATCAGTGACAAGGTTCCTTTTGCCTTCGGTGCCAAAATTGAAATGAGCCCTCAGAAATTCCTCCACCATTTCCTTGCTATTATGAAATGCGCTGCAGTGTTTTCATTGATTTATAACATATTTTTTTTATCATACAATTATAGCACAGGGGTTCTTTGCTGGTTTTCTTGTAATTCCGTGTCCGCCTTATCCATGTTTGGCAAATTTAGTAGCTGTTCTATTTGTAGATGGTACATGTTGATTTTTTTAATGGCCTTTATGGTATATGGATATGGTATTTTTTCCTGGAAGGAGCAGTCTGGGCCGTGAGTGTTTCATCCCAAAGGAAAGGTGAAAGTGCTTTCCCGAATATTTTCATGGATAAACACAAGTAAAAGGAGAAATGAGTTCTTCTTTCCATGATCAAAACAATCAATGTGAAGAGTTTTGTTTATTTTCCTGGTCAAAAAGCCACTGTCAGAGTCTATTTAAAACAAATGGGGAGATGGGAGGGGCAAATGGCCTTAAAGCAAGTGTATCACATCCAATACTTTTTAAAAAAGAGAAGGAACCCAGGCCAGCACGTTAAAAATGAGCATTTCCAATACAATTTGTCACCCATGCATAAATCTTGCTGACATTTTCAGTCACTTTAATAGCCTTCCCATTTTATAAATCAGTATGAACTTGCACAGTTGCAAAAAGTGTGTATTTTGAACATCTCATTTGCATACTTTACCAAAAGCCAATGAGGCAGTGGAAGCAACACTGGTGATCATAATAAGTGTTTGGGAAAAGGCAGAAAGATCACTAATGGTTTGCCTTTAGGGATTTCTGTACTCCATAGGGGACGAAAATGAGAAATATTTTTCAAACAGCAGGGGTAAAGGTTTTAAAACTAGAAACACATGGAGTGATAAAAATGTTAGTGCCACAGGGCGCATAGCAGGAAAAATTTACAATGTAAAAACTGTAATTTCAGCATTAGGAAGTAATAATCGTGTTTCATCATTGTTATTAAAGCATGACCCTTAAAGTCACATAAATTAGATATAACTTTCTAGAGAAGTGTATTAATCTTCAATGGAAAATATTAGGAAAGTTTATTATCGTATGAAGATGAGAAGAAACTGGGTTTTATTAAAAAAAATGAAGTTAAACTTGGTGGGGTTTTTAATTTATTTATTTATTTTTTAATAAATCTCCAGCATTTTGAACCAGCAGATAGGCTTGTGTTTACTCAATGCAAAGGGCAGCGACCAGCTTTGCTCTGAAAACCAACAACAGTTGCATGAGAGGAAGCACAACCAACAATTCAATATTGAAGGGAGGAAATCCAGGCAGTTCTGTGCATGGGCATAAATGGTTTCTGTTTTGTTTGACAGAATCATCTTGGTGTGGATGCCAAGTGCATCCACATGATTAATGAAGAACCTTGTAGTTGTTGGAAAAAAATAAAAGTATTGCAGGAATATCTACTGGGAGACTTGAAGTGGGACCAGTTATCCAAGGTGTGTAATTGGTGACTGAGGGAGTTCCCATCCTGCCTGTAAAGTGCAATTTTATGAGGGCCTCAGTATTTCCTGAAAGTGCTGTTCAACAAGGGCACTTCACCTGCAAACCCTTTTGGGTAAACTTGTATTTCCAGAAATCTAACACCATCCCTGAGTGGATGTGAGCTCCCTTTCTCCTACCCTGGGCTGTGGAAAAGTGGTGCAGTGTGGTGGGACTGGAGGTGCTGGACTTGGTGGAGCTCTGGAGTGGATTTATCTGGGATAAATACAATTTCTGGTTTTCCTGGCTCCAAAATCCCAAAGCGTTTCCTGAAGTGAAGTGTTCTGGGTATGGGTTCAGCACTTTCTGCTGAGGTCCCACAGGAGCTGCCCAGGTGAGGTATACAATAATTTTATAGTTTTGTCTTGAAATTTCTCAGTTTCAATTTAAAAAACTAACTGCTACCGTTGACAGACCGGGCGTGCTTTTAACGGAAATTTAATTTTAATAAGGAATGGAACAGCTCAGTGTTATTGATAAAGAGTTTTGACTTCCTGCAAGGCAAACAGACATCGGCCTGTTGGGTTTGGGATACTGGATGTGTCCTGTGTCAGAGCAACGAGGATGTGCTGCCAGACTGGGATTCAGCCAGGTCACTGCTCAGTCATTAGAGGGAAATCATAAAGAACAGAATAGTAGAGAAAAGCTCCCTTTACACCCCTCACATTTGGGCCCTCAGCTTTAGGACCCAAATCTTGATTTCCTCTTGCTCTGTGTTTCCTTTTTGCACATTGTTCACCTGCAAGAGGGACATGTCCAACTTGGGAGAGCAGACAACCCCTTCTCAGCATAATCTGCAGCTTGATTTGTGGGCAGCTGCTCTCCAGAGAAGAATAAAACCTTCCCCAAGTGCTCCAAACACAGGGATGTTTTGCATAAGGAGGGTATCATTATTATCTCTCCTTACAGCTGTGTTCTGATGTGAAAATGGCTGTAGCTCTTGTTTTTT
>WAAG01015945.1:0-66949 GCA_013390105.1 Tichodroma muraria | reverse complement strand
AAAAAAAAAAAAAAGAGCTACAGATATGTTTGAAGTGTCCGTTTTTCATAATATTTTGAACTAATTTGTTCAATCTGGAGTAAAAAAAACTGGACTTATGGACTGTTGTTGTTTACAGCAAGCTCAAGGTTCATACTTAGTATATGAATGATGAAACAAAGTTGTAAATATTTATTACTTAGTGGAATCTTAGTCTTTTCAAAAGCACGTCTTTGTACAGAAAACATTTGCAAATCCCCATTAGTGGTATTTATGTTTCCACATAAATATTCCTCATTTGCAGCCAACAAAGTATCTTAGGCTTAGATCTTCTTGCTGCATGTAGTGCAATCACAATGCTGTCATGGGCATCACAACCATTTTTGTAAAATACGATGTTAAGGAAGACTGAGTTCATTGTACTATACATATGTAAATGCCTCTCTTTCAGTAGTCTCAGAGGAAAGAAGATGCCAGAAAGAGTTCTCTACCAGCGTACATATTAATTGTCACCACCTTTCATGGAATAGTAAAGTGCATTCATACAAAGAAAAGCATTAAGAATCAAGGAGGCTGCACAGGAAAAGTGAGGGCATTTGAGTGAGAC
Organism: Tichodroma muraria; assembly: GCA_013390105.1. NCBI lineage: Eukaryota > Metazoa > Chordata > Aves > Passeriformes > Sittidae > Tichodroma > Tichodroma muraria. The sequence continues at coordinate 66,363 of WAAG01015945.1, read as the reverse complement.
CTAAGGAAGTCACACAGTAAATTATGATAATCTAATTGTAATCCAGAAAATCATTCTTCCATTGTTTGTGTCTGTAATGAGGTAATGGTGCAGCTTCTCTGGCTTCAGACAGCCACTACAGATTTACAGCAGTGGAAGATCAGGCTGCAACACAAGTTCTTTGTTATCATTGTACCTCTACAAGGATGTCTGAGTTCAGAATAGCTATTGGTGTAATTTGCAGCAGTGAATGTGTTGTTCCTCTGTAGCTCAAACTCCTTTCAGTTTCAGAGAAGTGGTTATCACAGAGCACGATTAATTGGTTGTTGATCCTGTATGTTTATGTGGTTGTGTGTAAGCTTTTCAAATCTGGCTGTGGGTAAGAAATCCACAGTATGACTAAATAATTGGACTGAAAGTTTTGCAAATAAATTATCTGGACAGAAACAGCACTCACATGGATATGCTTCAGTGGAATAAAACTCTACTGAAACCACTGGGTGTGCTTGAAGTAGATGACCTCTGTCTTTGATTGGCATCTGCTCAGAATTGAAGCAACTAGAACTATGCACAAAATTAAATTTCTGGAATGAAAACATGTTCCCAGCTACATACTAAAATAAAGGATGCAAATCAATATCTGATCATTCCTACATAAGCATGACTTGACAGACATTCTGTCTTTAGTTCCACCACTTTTCACTTAGGGACTTGGGTTCTGCCTTTCGCCAAGGCATGGCCGTTCATGAGGAATTGAAATGCTGCTTGCCTCTGTAATTTCCCACTGTGTGGTCCTTGGTTGTTCTGTGCTGCTTCTCTCCTGCATTGAGGATGCTAAATTAGTTGGTATTACCTTAATGAACATTGAAAGCATGGTTAATGCTGCTAGACTCCATATTTAAAAACATTTTTTAAAATCAAAGTGAGTATCAGTAAAATACTGTCTTGTGGTTGTGGCNCTTGGATCCCTGCCAGTTAATGACCCATTGCTGCAGTCTGCACAGGCAGATCACCCCTTTTGTCCCGCTCCTCAGGCTGATGGACTTCTGCCCCAGTAATGGCTGCAGGCTCCTATTCTCAGCTGGCACAGACCCCAGCACGACCATAAACATCTCTGAGAGGATCATAATGTGGTATATTGGGCAGATTCTGATATGCCTTGCAGTAATATACCACCAAGACGTTCTGCTGAAGTCAGTGACTTTGCCAATGGCATAGCTGGAAGAAGAAACTGGTCCCTATGCTGTTGTTTTCTCAAGCAGTGAAGCACTTGCAGGCTCTCAGCTAGTCTGTGTCCCTTTAGATGATGCAAGTTTTTGTGAACCCTTTGTCGAACATTCAAAATAGTTTTTATTTTTGTTCTGCTTTTAAATGGTTGTATTGTCTCTTCCCCCACAGGATTTTCCATTCTTCAGGCAATTATGGAAGCAGCAGTACAGAACAACTGGCAAGTGACAGCCAGATCTGTAGGAAGCATAAAAGATGTTCAAGAGTTCCGAAGAATTATAGAGGAGATGGACAGACGGCAAGAAAAAAGATACTTAATTGACTGTGAAGTAGACAGAATCAACACCATTTTGGAACAGGTATCTGCTTTTCAGAAATTGCAATCTCCCTGTGACAGACATCGTTAATATTTCCAGAACTGCTTATTTCCAGAGATTATTAAGTATCCCTTGAGATGTGAGTGCCAGAAACTGGCCAGTTACCTAGTAAAATTAAAATGCCACAGTGATGCTCACAGTTGGTGGCAGCACTTACGTGTAACCTACCAGGAAACATCACTGTGATATTTTTTCCAAAATGTTAATAATGAATTATTTTTAAGTAGGTGAGGAACCTAAAACCTCAGCTGCCAGAGTAACATTACTGGAATCAAGGCTGCTTGTAAGGATTGCAAGACAGGTGCAGCTTTTTAAGTAAAACATGAAACAAAAAATAAAAAGCCAGTGAAGTATACAGAATCATCCTAAAGAATTCCCAGAAGGAAATCCTAATGAAAAATTCAGCTGGTGATCCAGACGATTCATTAGTACACTTTGTACATAAAGCCCTCCCCTCTGCACAGCCAGTGCTGTTGACAGGCTTAAATTGTGGGTGATGGAGTCTAAGCACTTTTATGGGGGAGGATGCATTTGGAGTGACTGTTTTGCTCTTGCATGGCTTTCCCAGTGTTTGCTCCACGTCAGAGGAATGGCCATACCCTCTGGCCATCCCAGGGTGCTACCCATTATGCCCGTGTCACTGGTTGTGCTGTGCAATGTGCTCGAGAGGTGTAGTAACAGATACAAATTGTCGGAAGCAGACGCAGGACAGTTCCCTGCTGGCTGGGCTCACAGTACAGCTGCTGCTGGTGTGGCACCAAATCCACTCTGCTTGGTTATTCACAAGCATGTGGGAATTCACTTGCATTAAGACTGAAAAACCCTCTGATTACTGCCACTTTGTAAATTTAACTGTGGGTTCATAGTAAAGAATAGATCAAGAGAAACATTTCAATTTCATGAAGCAGTAGCTTATCCCTTAGAAATGTTGCATTGTAAACTACCAACGAACTGACCTTACTGCCATAAACCCTGGGAAACATGAAAAATGTATTCACTGTGTTCCTTCTCAAAATACTCAGTTCCTGTCAAGCCTTGAGGTGTATCACTGCAGGTCAGTCTGTGGGGACAGCCAGGTGCCATAGCTGCTACTTACAGAGCAAGGAAAGAGGTGCTCAAGAGAACAAGGCACAAGCTGAGTTAGGTCCCTAACTCTGACAACTGCTATGGTTGTGATGCTAATACACAGCATTGCATTTTATGCTGTATTTTTAGGCAATATGGTGAGTGCCCTCTTTAGGGAAATTCTTACTGAAAAGTGTAAGAAACTTCTCTTTTTCTTTCATTTGCTCGTGTTCTTGGAAAAGATGCAAAACACCATACCTACCCACAGCCCACTCTTCTGAAAATGCTGCAGGAGAGCACTCCTGAGCCAAGCTTAAAGCGCTCTTTGGGCCCACTCTCAGCTGAGAAGCAGGCCTTTTGTATGATCTGACTTCATTTTACATTTGTTCTCATTTTTGCTTCTGTTGTCCAAGTAGGAGAACTAAAAGTCAAACCATTTCAGTGCCTAGAAGGAAAGCCGTATACCAAGCAAACCATATAGTAAAAAACCGGGTGACTCTTCTTCTGCTATTGTTCTAAATTCAACTCTAGTGAAGTTTCAGTTTTGTTAAATGTATGATTTGGTCTTCTGTCAATGTGATTAGCATCTGTTAAGTAAAACTTTGCTACTGGCACCTCCAGGTTTCCCCAAACTCTACAGTACATGCTGGTGCCCCTGATGCTAAAAATATATTCTGTCAACAATTTCCAGAGGTTTTTTAATTGGGTACTGAAAAGCAATGACTTAAATTTCTACAGGGAAAGTCAGTAATGGTGGAGGGACCTTAGGTTGATAGCTGAACAATTATTGTTTGTAGGCTTTTCCTTCCATCTCCTCTGCTTGCCCTGTTATCTTCTCATAAAGTAGTTAAAAGTTTTCACAAACATATGTCATACTTAAATCCATCCATCCAGTTTGCTCAAGGGAATGGAAAGTTGTCTTTTTTTTTAGGCAACTGTGTTTGCTGATAGCGTATTATTGAGGGGAGAGATAAGTCTGGATTTGCATATTTCAAATCTAGTGTTTTACTGCAGTTTAAAAAGTCAATTCAGTGCTATGTGTGGAGTCTAGCAAGGCTGCTCAGCTAAGAAGCAGTAACATCTGAGCCTGTTACCACTTGCTGATGCACATTTGCAGATGGGTTTGTTTTTCCCAGTGAGAACAAAAGAAAGCCAAGACACTCTACCTGTCTGAACTGCTGTGTCAGAGTACTGATGGACAAACTGTCCACAGAGGGCTGATATAGGCTGCCTCAACACAGCTGCCTCTCCATCCCTCTCCCTGTTTTGGCCTCCTGGGAGCAGAACTCGGAAAGTCAACCCTCTCATCAGCTTCTGGGAGTGATCCCTCCCTCCAGAGAGGGGGTGTATGTGGTTACTGCGTGTACTGCGTGGCACCTGCTATTTCATTCTCTGAGTCAGCAGCAGCATTTTCTAGTGACCCTAGATTTCAGAGGCTTAAATAGAACTTATTCAAGAAGAAAAGTCATAGCAGAAATAAACAGACTGTAAACCACTAAACAGTCTACACACGCACTGAGTTTGCTATCAGACTTTTGGGCTCTTGGCCAGCCCATTCAGCAAGCTTGTCAGTGCTCTGCTCCAGGAATCATGGCTTTGTGTTAGTGCTTGGATTCAGTAAGAGTGACCTCTTTTCCTGTATCAGGCTGGTCAGTGTGTGCACTTCTCTTTCTTTGATCCATTTTTCAGTTCAGACCAGGGTATACATCTCTTCCAAAATTTCAGGCTCATCCAAAGACAATTACACATCTGGCAGTTTTCTTCTTCTGAGACTTCAGGTCATTCTGGAATATTCTGTGCCTTCCTCCAGTGATGTAAAGACATGTGAGTCAGTGACCTTGAATATTCCGTATGCCTTTAGCATATGGCAGATGTGTATGTCCCTACACTTCCAAGACCTGTAACTTGTCATATGAAGTATTTCTCTTTTCAGGGCTGTCTGGTACCTGATGTTTCCAGCTGTAAGTATAAGGTCAGGGAAAGAGGGCACCTCAGGTCCTACTCTGCCTGAGTAACCTGTTTTGTGCCAAATTTCATACTGCAGGCTGATCTGTTTTCATTTCACATTCAGAAGATTTTGGGTTGGGCCTTATATTTTGTCCTGGAGGTGGATACTCTGCCCAAACCTCTTCAGCTGTAGAATAGAAGGAAGCAGAGAAATCAGTAGTTATTCTATAAGTTGCCATCTGTTTGTTCACTTGCCTTATAGTTCTATAAACACTGAGCATGTGGATCTATATCCCCCTTGCACAACAAAACTATATCCAATTCAATCATGTACTGGCCTCTCAGGCATAGCAACACTTACATCATGCAAAATTCATAAGCTCCCCACACTTCTTGTCCCTTGATGCTAAAATATTCTGTATTTCTTCATGGATAGATATAAAATTTTGTTCTCATAAACAGAAGAACATTTCCTTCTGAGAGCTAACAGTAAGCCTTAGCCTGTTCGACCATGTATTTAGAGACATGTTTTTGAGTTAAGAAATATGTTTTTCTTATTCCCAGGATAATAAGCTGTATTTCAGACTACAGTGGCTTTATGTCCACTTACAAGAAAATCTCCTGAGGGCAAATGAGGAGGAAGAAACTCCATTCAGGATCAAAATGATGAAACTTTACAAAAGACCTGTTTATTGCAGAGACTGCATGCTTTTATCAAAAGGACGCTATCTCCAAATTTAGTCACGAAGGTTAGGCTCCAAAGCAGTATCTGTATTAAATAAAGGCAGCTCTCAAAGCAAAAGCAATATTACAGTAGAGAATGCAGTCCCCAAAGTTTTACAATGACAGCCTGACTGTCAAAGACAACTTAAAGTGAAGCATCTCTAGGATTAAGAAGGGTAATCTGATTGACTGAACTCTGTCCTGTGCACGCACTGACTACGACGACCTTCGAGTCTGAAATTTTGAGATTAGGATGGAGGTGTGCAGGTTTTCAGTACAGCCCCAGCTGTATATCTTTGCAGAGCTGCTCAGATCTCAGAGGAGTGAGCTCACTGCACAACAGCTTTCACATTTAGGGTGTCATAAGAATAAACACAGAACTGCAGTAGTGGGTTGACAAACAGTCATTAAAAATAACAATAGGGAAAGACGCAATTGAAAACATTCAAGACCGCTGCCATGTAAACTTCCTGGTTTATGTGTTCCATTATAAACAGATGGCCTGGTGGGGGTTTGCCTGTGTTCTCCATAGCAATTTAAAATACAGTTGCTTACTAATCCAGAGGGACACTTGAAGCAGAGCTATGAGTAGCTTCAGCTTCTGCTTTGCTTTAGAAGCCCAGCAATGCCATGTCCTCTGAAGGCACCACACTGCTTGGAGCAGATCCTCCAGAGCAGCGTGCCCGTCACCTTCTCCAGGGCTCAGGGCCACAGCTGTGTCACAGGCTGATTTTATCCTCTCTCTGGAGCTGTGTGGAGCAGTGGGGTTCAGCTGAGGCTCCAAGAGAGTATCTGCTTTGTAGACTGTTGTGTAACATCACTCTAAAACTGGTACAGTTCATTTTTACATTTCCAATGAACTAGAAACTTAAAATTTAGGACGTTCCTTCATTAGATACCCATGAGTATTGTTGAAACCAGGATGTAAAGCAGAATGAAAGGTCACTTCTTTCCCTTCACACCCAGGGATTTTCAGCAGCTCCCAAGTCTGTATGGGCATATGGGTAGGAAATGGGAATTACTTAGGTCAGGCACCCTCAGGATGTAGCCAGCAGAAGAGTAAGAATGGGCATAAGTAAAAAGTGACAGCTGTCTCTGCCTTAAAGGGCCTGCTCCTGTCAGCTGTAAAACTCATAAAGGACAGGAGATGAATTGCTAAAGCAGAGAGAATAACGTCTTGGGTTAATTGCCCCACATACAGCAGATTTCACACATACCTGAGGAAGGAATTTTAGCTTTTAGAAAGGAATGTCTCTCCAAAGCCATCATCCAGATTTCATAAAACAAGACAGGTTCTAAATGACAGAAATTTATCAGAGCATTATTAGTCATCCTGCAGAATGATTGAAGTAATGGCACACAAAGCTTAGGAGTGTTCAAAAGACGTTAAAGCACAGTTTTAAATGTATCTGATCAGTAGTAATAATAATTAATACCAGAAACAGCTCACTGTAAATGTGGAAGCTGCTGTATGTAGAAGATTGCTGCCAAGCAATTCTTGTCTCTTGTGCCAGGGACGTATGAACTTGAAGTCACCATTAGAGTTCTTATTTTTCTGTGACTGTAGCAGTTACTCATTTTGTGTTTTATGATAATTTATGGGATATAAATGCACACACCAATGCACACACATGCATCTGCTTTTAATACTTAGAATATTTTTACCACAATATTTGTAGTATACCGTTATGCTGTTACAGTCATATTTATATGACAACCTCTGCATTGCCATTAAATGTACAGAGAACCAAAATCTTTGTTTAGTTATGCTGTTGCAAGAAGAGAGTCAACCATTATCCTGGAGACAATATGTAAACTGATATCATTGTGCTCATACAGAGATTGTATTTGCTTTGAACTTCAGTTAAGAGGTATCTGTAAAAACTCAATTTGCTGCATAGTTCACCTTTCTGTGCAGCTTTTCAGTGTGCAGAAAAGGTGCATGTGTTTGCCCTGAGCCCTCTGATGGTCCCACTCAGTGTTCAGCCTGTGTCCACGCTGTCTGAGCTGCTCGAATTGTTACCCTTGTGGACAAGTCTCAGGTGCAGAGGTCCTGAGGGCTGTTGGCCCTCACCTTTCCCTGCATTTGGTGAGCTTTGGGAGCAGATGTACTCATGGATGCTTCTTGTGCCATACCTGGACTGAAGGAGAGGATTTGGCCCTTCATTAGCTCTACAGATATTTTTCAAAAACAGCATTCACAAGAAGTGTTTTGAAGACATGGAGTATTTGAGTGAAAGGGAGAGCTGGCTATAATTTGTTCAACATGTGATCCCTTGTCTTTCCCTATTTGTCTGTCTCTCCATCTCTAATAGCTTTGGGAATCTTTGTCACCTCTTCTAAGCTCCTGACTGATTTTGAAACCTCTCACTCCATTCCAGGTTTTAAAAATCAGTTTGTGTGTAAGTTGCTTTGTTTCAGTCCTGGTATTTAAATGTGGTTCTTTCTTCTTATACATAAAGGATAAGCCCTTTCATCTTAGCAGACATTACCTTAATTTCTGCATCTGTCTCTCAAATAGTTTAATGCTTGAAACTCTGCTTCTAACCAAAGCCTTTCCTTAATTAGTTTCCAAGGCAACCAACCATCTTGGCAACAATTCAGATGAACAAACTGCAGGGAGAGGAAGGAAACACACTATCAAAATGAATAGTAATAGCACAGTACCACTGTGCAAACAGGCGTTGTACATCACCAGAGACAGCACGATAGTTCTGGTGTCTCATCAGTTCATTTGCAAGGGAAGAAGTTCCAACTCAGTAAAAGAAAAGCTGCACAGAGTGTGTGTCTTTTCTTCGTAGCTCACTAAGCTGGGATTATTGGCTTCAATGTGATATGGATCACATACCTAGGGGAGGAGGAGGGGCTTTTCAGGGCCCTTGATGGACCAAGGTGTTCCCAAGTGCATCTCATAGAGCACAGTTACACTGCAGTTCAGACAGCAAGATTTTCAGAATGGGGGCCAGCCCCTTGGGCTTTTTGAGCCCAGCTGCTGGTGGTGCAGTCTGGAACACCCTGAGAGTTCATAGCTACAGTCTTGTGGGGAGGCACCCCTGAAGGTGCGGTCCAGAGGGGTGATCCAGAGCTGTGGTGTGTTTGCTCCAGGCTCCAGATGGGTTTGGATCAGGCCATTCTGTGGCCAGGTACCATCCCAGTCCAGCCTGTCTGCTGTAATTATACATTCAAATGGGATTCCTGTCTCTCATCCCACCCTCTTCCCTGTGCAGTTCCACCTGGGAGCAGATTTAAGACATCAGGGGGAGCCTGGACTAAATTTATAGAGAATCAGGCTCTACCAATCAACTCAAATACAAACTTACCCCACAGTAACCAGTGAGCTGGAAAGCAGCATAATAATTTTAGAGAAAACTGATGTTCCCTGGCTTAAAAAAAAGCCCACGTTACTAAATTAAATTTGTTCGTGTCACACCATAGGCATGCATGTGGAGGTATAATGGTGTATGTATTACTGGAAGCTTTCTTCCAAAATGTGTAATAAATAAAATTACCAACAATATACATAGACCCTTAAAAAATAATGCTAAGTATCTTCCATCCTGGGAAAATGCATGTAAAGGATCAGAAAAGAAAAATATTGCTGTATCTCTATTATTACCTCATATGAGTAAAACAGTCGCCCCTGCTGCATAAACTAAATCTAGTGAAAATAAATTAACTCTTCATAATCTTTTTCAGTTCATGGTTTATGCACCAACTTATATGGGAATATTGCAGAGTGCTGCTTATAAAGAAGCAGAATAAACCTTTCATACTCTTTGAAAGCATTGAAAAAAGCAAATTGAGTGCAATTCCAGACACAATAAAATGCTATTTATAATAAAAAAAAATAAGAAAAAGTAACCTTGTCTTTCCTAGAGGAGATTGCACTAACTTTTTTGTCTTAATTTTGTAGGGTATTTGAAAAGGAAATGAAATGCTTAAAAAGAAAAAAAAAAAAAAAAGAATGGCTACTGTTCAGTATTTCTGGTCTGTTTGAAGGCAGTGCTCTGCACTACAAAACCCCTTCCAAAAAATTCTCATGTGAGCACTGGGACTGAATTACTGCGACACTTCTGGGTTATATCCAAATAATAGTTTGAAGTGATCCTGACATGCGGTAATAGTTTATATAAGCAGAATTCTTTTTCCAAGGATTCTTGTCTAATTCCAGGGAATAACAGTGGCATTTTACTCTGACATGCTGATGGGAAGTATGGACAAAGTGGGAAATTTGTGTGGTTTTGAAATGAAAACTGTGTGACTCAGTTTACCTAATTTCTTCCTTTCTTCCCCCAGTGGATATAGGTCCTTTTATATTTTGAGCAGCTGAAACTGAAGTTTGTTTATGCTGTGGGATATTTAAAGAAGAAATGAACATTGTTTATGTACGTCTGTGATTGCAAGGGTGTGCTCTTAAGGGTGTTAGATGTACAGTTTCATGGAATTGAAATCCAAATGGGACTGTTGGATATCTCCTGTGTCACAGGGTTTGAGCACACGATCCCAAGGACACTAAAGAGCTGCCTTTTAGTGATGTGGATACACCGTCAAAGTGTGTGACAGTGCTGAAGCATTTCTGGCTTCTGCAGAAGGTTTGGACAATTAAGAATAAGTGTATTATTACTGTTATTAGCAATCTTTGTGAAAGTGACTTCAGTCAGGTACTGTGAAATTTAGGGAAGCACGCTAAGCTAGAAGTCAGCTTGTATAGTGGTGGTTTTGACCTACCTGATATGAACTTGTAGGTCTACAAGAGCTGCTGAGGAGCAAGGAGGCAAAGAAAGGAAAGAGAGGGTATGGGAAGCTGAAAATTAAGGTGGTATTGTGGTGGGACCATGTTACACGGGATTGGAGCTGATTGTGTTGTAGATTGAAGGAAATGTAACTACAAATGTTGTTAGGAAAGCAACTTGTCTGTGATTTCTGTGAGATCTAAAGCCTCCGTGGGAAATTTTAGGTGATATTTAAATTTCAGGAGAACTTAGGATTTTATCTAGGCTTGACAAAGTACTGGCACTTCCTTGGATGTTAAATCATGTTTCATGATCGTTTCTCGAGGGAGGATATTTCTCAAAAAATATACTAGAACTGCGTAGACAATTTAAATATTATCTCCTTAAAATTACCTATCTGTGAAAACCTCTGCTGCAGAGTAACATGTAATAAGTCATTTGCTTCCCATAAATACAGCTGAAAAAACTGCTCCAGAACACGACTGGATTTTTAGTTCATTACCCTTACTTAAGAATCTAAAGAATTCACTAATTAAAAATTTCTATGACACATCTCTTCAAGGAAGCTGTCTCAGAACAATTATCTTTTTGTGAAGGAATCTTGGCAAAATAAGGGGGAAAGGTCTCAGCAATTTTGAGTATCCTTTTCATATGGTACAAAGAATTTTTTTTGTGGTTGTAACATCCCCTTGTATCTGATCTTGTTTTTAGTGAACTAGCTTCAAGTGATGAAAGGTAGTTTCATCAGGTTTTGATTATTTTTGACATGAAGGTCTTTGTATTGAAGAATGTGAGTTGTGAAGAGAGATGCAGTCCTGAGAGATATAAACTCTCTCAGGATAGATAGAACACTGGGTTTGTCTGTCTGAACAAAGAAGAAATTTTGATAGAAAGTTTGTTTAATGAATTTTATTCCACTTAAAAAGTAAATAGTTGTGATTATGAATGGCAGTTACCAGAGACTATAAAACTTTTCATCTTCATATGCTCTGATCTGATCTTTTGCAGTTGAACGTCCTTTAAAAATAATTGTGCCAACAATTATTAATCTGACAATATTTCTAAGTCATATCAAGAAAAATGAGTTAAGGAAAATTTTTTCAGGGCACAGAAAATTTATTCAGCACAGTGAAAGAAATTAGGAGAAAGTATCATGCCCTCAGAGCAATGTTGCAGTTGAACAATACTTTTCTTCTGAAATAATTTCTAATGTAACCTTTTATGCACAAATAAAATGTGTATTCCACTACATAATCTTCAATCAGCAAATGTCAGATTAGTTATGGAAAAAGAAGTTTTAGCCATATGGAGGGAGAACAAAGCACAACACAGCTTTCAGATGTTGCATTTAATTACCCTCCAAGGACAAATATGTACAACCATCATCTATCTGGAGATGGCCTAAAAGCAGAATTTCACTCTTGATGTGACTACCATGAAGGAGAGAGGCAAGGGACAGAAGGACACAAGAAGGGGGCCAGAGGGGGAAAACCTAATGTAGTGCTTCAGAAGCATCAGTTCCCTGCTTGCGCCAAGCACATTTTTATCCTCTTCTTCTGGGACATTCCAGTTCTCTAGGAGAGAATCTCCCATGAGAGATTCATTGCAGAACAGCCAAAAGCTGTTTAAAGAATGTTTTACATGCCCAAACAAATGATCTTGATATTGTGCTGTAGAGAAAAGTGAGGATTTGATTATAAAGTGTAGTCACAAATGTATAAGGTGGCAATAGCATGCAAGTAAAATTCTTAGGTCCATATACTGCACACAAATGCAACATACATCAATTGTGACTGTGTGTGGATTTGTGATATTCTCTAAAGGGCATGAAGACTCTGAAATGGTGGATGAATTAATCTCAAATATAAATTCAGTTATTTTTATCTGCAACAAATGGTATGTGTGTGGAATCTTCATCTTAATATTTAACACATTCTTCATTTAATATTTAACTCAAATTTAATATAGTACTCATTCTTCATATAAATGAAATCATTGTTTGCTGCATATTTTACAGCATCACTATCCCTTGTGGCCAGATTCCTGTCCCATTAATACCAAGTGAAGAGATAAATCGCCTTCCCTGCGTTTGCACTACAGTTACAGTCACGAGGTTCTGACCCTTTGTATGAGGGGAGCAGCTCCTGCAGAATGTGGGAATGGTTTTGTCTCTGCAGAATTAAAGGCAGGACAGACGTCACTTGTTTGGCAGTGACAGACCACCAGTAGCTGAGACGTGTCTTTTGTCACCGTGAGATTGTGGTTCCTGTGGAACCTCGTATATTGGCACTGCTGGTGTTGGTGTGATAGAAAGTGACACCGAGAAAGCCCTTTTTTATAAATATACTGAGAGAAGATTGAACCTTGTCTATTGTTTGTAATCCTCAAAGGGAATTTGGTCTTCCTTCAGAGGCTTGTGTGTAAATTGGAAAACAGGTGAGTGGGATCTGCAAGCTTACAGTAAAATTGAGCTACTGAGGTTACAAGGGATCTTATTTTTACTGTGATATCTGGTTAGATGAGGAAAGTCCTGTTCTCACAGGAGAAGTTTTGTTTTCTGTTCTCCTGTTTTTCCTACTCCTATCTGGAAGATTCACGTGACAAGGGGTGAGCTGTGCAGAGCAAACATAGTGAGGGATGATTATGTACCACTGTCCACTGCTCACATGGTAACGCTCTAGGAGGTGGCTGCATTGCTGTTTGTAGTGCTCTAAAAGCAGAGCAGTGCAGTGCCATGGCTGCAGACCCCGTAGGCAGCACCCCCACTGCAGGAAGGGTCTGCAGGAGTGGGCAGGAGGCCAGGGAGGGGACTCTGAAGTGCTTCATAAGTTCCTCCTTTTCCCGAGGGATAGGAATACAGCTGAGATGCAATACTTGCAGATGGCACCCAGGAGAGGTTAAGCATCTTGCTAAAGTACTGACAACTTTTTGAGCCCTGCCTTCAGTTTCTATTAAACTAATTGGATTGTCACCCTGATACTCTGTTCCTCTCCTTTTTTCATTTTGCCTTGAAGACAAATTAGCTGGTACCATTGTTTCAGTAGGGTGCTGCATCCCTGGGCGCAACTTTTCAGTCATTCAATCCAATATAGGTAGGAGCTGCTCAGATGTGAGATAAGCTTAAAGTAACTCCATCCTCAGAACAGAAATGCTTTCAGTAGGGGTGGGAGCTAGAAAACACCTGACCTGCTACCCGGGTGAGAAGACAGAGTACTCCACAACAATTTAGGCTTGCCAGACAGTTGTTGATGTGCTTGATATCCCTCTGTTCCTATGAAGTGCAATCAACACGGGTAGCTCATCCTGACGATGCTGTTAAAATCTTTTTATCCCCGAGTCCATTTATCAGTTTTGCTTATTTGCTGTGGGAAAGAAGGAATTGCGCGTTCTTTTCTGACATTTGCTCACTGCTTTGAAGGCAAAGGTGTCATAATTTCATTTCTATAGCAAGATGTAAAGGCACATTACTGTCTAACAAGAGGTAGCTAAGTTCTCCTGTCCTCAGAAATGTGCATGTATACTTGAAAAACATTAGATTCTTTTTTAAGTTTGGGCTTTTTGCAACAATAGAACCCAAATTAATGTACAAATAACCTCAACAAAGGCAACAAAATACTTTTTAATTCTGATCTTATGGGAAGTCTCATTTTTCTTACTACTGTCTTACTAAAACCTAGGAAAGAAAAGCTCTAGAGTTAACAGTGCCTCATTGTTCCCAGATATGGTCAAAATGGAAAGACATATTACAGCAGGTCAGATCTCTGCCTGTCATTCCATTAAAGTGGCATATTTCTGCCACTTGTCAGGTATGAAAAGCACAGTAACAATTTTCAGACCTTCTTTATGGCAATACTACCTGTCAGCATCAGTATTTTGTGTTATGGCAAGAGCTAACAGACTCACAAAATATTGTGATTTTGAGCTGTAGATGAGGTAGTCTGCACTTTTGTGATCTAGTTTTTTGCTTTCTTTTCTCATTTGTAAATAAAGGATGATAAATCCTTTAGTCTGATGTCCTGGTCAGACTAAACTGACCAGATGGTGGTGGGATTCAAGAATGTTCCTAACAGGTATTAATTGGACATGGTAGTTTTCCTTTCACTGCTGCCAAAGTCATGATGGCTCCTTCTGTTAGTAAAAGTGCAAACATATCCTCTTAGCTTGTATTTTTCAATGACTTTTTAAAATTAAAGCCCACAGAGGCAGGAAGGTGGATTTAAAAATGACTGAACTGCTGGGCTTAGAGGGTTGTGATCAGCAACACAGAGGCCAGCTGGAGGTTAGTTACTATTTGGGGTACCCTGAGGGTACTGAGGCTAATCCTGTTTAACCTCTGAGTGATCTGAAGGTTGTGGGATGGAGTGCAGTCTCAGCAAGTTTGCAGATGATACCAAATTAAGAGGAATGATACACCAAGTGGTTGTGCTACAATACTTTGACAGGTTGATGAAGTGAGCAGAGTGAAACTTCATGAAGTTCAGCAAAGGGAAGTGCAGAGCCCTGCACCTGATGAAGAACAACCCCATGTGCCAGTATAGACCTGGCAGAGGCTTCCTGGCTGGAAAACAGCTCTGCAGAGAAGGGTCTTGGGGTCCTGGCAGTCAAGCTGACAGCAAGCCAGCACTGTCCTGTCACAGCAAAGAAGGCCAACAGCATCCTGGGCTGCATTGGACTAGCAGGGTCAGCAGGTCACTAGAGGTGACTCTTCCTTTTTACTTTGCAGTGGTGAGGCTGCGTCTGATGTGTTGTGTACAATTCTGAGCTTCCCAGTGTAGGAAAGAGATGTGTGTCCTCATGAGAGAATTGTCATTATTGCTTTAGAAATACCACAGTGGTTCATACCAACTTAATATTAGCCAGCTGATGTCTTTAGTGCCATCTTCCAGAACTTTAAGTAAAATCTGAAAGCTAAGGCAAAAATTTGTAGTTGCCTATTTATTATAATGATGACTGATGCAGTGGAAACCAAATTGTCTTTATGCTTGCATTCAAAAAATAATTTTTGAATAATATTCACAAATATTTTTTTGAAAAATAATTTCAAAAAAATAATTACGCAGAAGGAAAAGTAAAATTGCCAATGCTGACTTAATTTCTCAATCTGGCATATAGGTCAGTACTTCAAGTAAGCGTGGTGCTGACCAGCAGATTTTCCTTTTATTTTGGAAGCAGATACATTTTAGTTATGTTCCCTCTAGATGTTCTCTTAATTAATTGGATATATCCAAAGAGTTAATTAAAAAATATAAACTTTATTTGATTCTATATCAAACCTGACATTATGATCTTTTTATCTACAAAGCAAGAATTATGTGGGATCAGAAATCTGAATTATTCATGATGGTTTCCAGCCATTTTTTTCCTCTTCTTCTTTGTTCAGTGTAAAATCTTATAAGCTTTTCTTTCAGTCAAGGTGAAAGCAATATTAAGTCTCGGAAGTCAAACTTACGAAAGATATGTAGCTCTGTGAAATCCTTGCCCTGTAATCCTGGCTTTCTATTCACCACCACTATTCAATATCCCAGTTTCTGTATAAGCTTCACAATATATCAGCAGTTGATGAGATTTATTTGTTATACTCTTGTTATACTGTTATACTCCTGTTTTCCTTCTTCATAAAAAAGCTTTATCCATCACTTTGCTCCCCTGGGAGTAACACATGACTGTGATTGTTTCTGCTGGGCTCGCTAATCCTGCAGCTCCCTTCAACACGCTGGACAGTTGGTACAGGGTGGAAAGTGAAGGAGGAGAGTTGTACTTGTTAAGATTCAGGACAGCTGTGTAGTGTGTAGTGAATTTTAAACACATTGTTAAGATCCAGTTCAGTAGTTATGAGCCAACATGGTTGGTTGTATGAATAGAAATGTTGTCAGGTCACTTCTGAAAGATGCTTTATGAATTAAAGCTCGACTGTAGTACGTTGGACCTCTCAAAGGTTTAATAAACAGAGTCATTTTGAAGACATGACAACAGATGAGACGAAAGTTGAGTCTGATCTATGCTAATGAGTCCTACATTTCCTGTTTGCAGTATTGCTCCTGATGCCTGTAGCAGTTCCATGTATGTTTTTCTTACAGCCTCTGACTTCATCTGTGGTGATATTTTTCTCTTAAATAAACATATTTCTGAATAGAAATGTGAAGGCTTTCTTATTTGTTGTTAAGGTTAAAACCACAATTGTTGTTCTTAAATAAGTTTTTTGTCTCTAACCTGCCTTTAAGGTGAAATTAAAATACACAGAGAATTCAGTATGCAAATAGCATACGCACCAGATGATCTGAAGGAAGCCTCCACACTTCCACAGAAAACAAATGTGAGTGTAGGAAAGCAGATGCTTTCTACCAACAGAGTGTCAAGAGGACCTGAACAACAATTTATTTTCAGGCTGCTGGAAGTATTCAAATTCTTACAGAATTAAATGTGAATTTAAAAGAAATGGCATGTATTAAGGACAATAATACTCAAAGAGGCAATTGGGAACTTAATAATTTAATCAAGAACTTGAGCAGGCTCGGCAGTATATCCAAAGTTAGTGATTCAAATGTTATGTTTTTAGCAAAGACATAAGTGGTTATGTTGTCTTTTAAAGTATGGCGTTTGGAGTGTTTTTCTGTGATCGTGGAGTACATTTGCATGGTTATGTATAGACTTTCAGATGACTCTCCATCAAAAAGTATCATCTGTTTGCTTGAGCTGCTTGTAGGATACATAGTAGGATAATACTTGTGTGTATTGCCAGCATTATGTTTGCTGGCTTTAACCCAGCAAGCCTGGGTAGAATGGATTATGTCCTGACATGCACGCAATCACCGCAATTATAAATAGAGTTCTTACTGGTGGATGTTGTTCCGTTTGATGGCTGTGGGACTGGATGGATGTTTCTGAGATTATAATCCGAAGGCAAGGGCACAGTCTTGCACAAGTGGCATCGCTGGTGAGCCAGCTGCCAGCCGTGTAGACATGGGAAGTGTGTGTTTTCCTTCCTTATGCAGAAGCACAGCATTCCTGGAGTGGGGGGGAGCACACAGGATGGCAGAGTTCAGGCTTGTCAGACAATGCTGCCTCCACTGTTCCCCATTACTTTCAGACAATCCAGCTGCTGAGTTCATCCTGCTGCCCTTTTGTCTCTCAGCGATTCCATTTAATGACTGTTTGTACAGAGAGATGCCCAAGTGAGGTCAGCGAGGGCAGGAGATGTTGCTTAGTGGAATGTGCAACATAACATTTAGTAGCAATTTTGACAAAACATTGTAAGGTCAGATGTATCCATTTAGATGCACTGGAAATGACAAGTTTTCAGGCCTTTTGAAACCTGTCAAAAGGCAATGAAGGTCACTGCTTATAACTTTGGGAATTTAACTTTAGGCATTCATACATGAAAAGGCTTGGCCAGGGTTCTTACAGGGAGCTTCCTGTACAACTTGAAGCCTCCCAGCCCTGCTGTGCTGGTACAGGTTAATAAACACAGTGAGTGGCTGGGCTGTGTCCTGCACCTCTCCTACACTCCACAAACAGGGAACAAAGTAAACAGGAGTTTACTTTGGGTAGATAAAATATAACCTCATTTCAGAGCAGGAATACCTGAACTGATAACTAAAATTAACTTGGTCTGCAGGGAGAACACTGTGACCACAAGATTGAATTTGCCAGGTAAGATCATGTCCAAGCAGAGTCTTGTCAGCCTTGTGAGTTATTCTTTGTTGTACTCCACCCATGTGTTTGAAAAACACAAATGACTACATCTTGTCTGTAATGCCACAGATCTGGAATACTCATGCTGCCCATGGATTTAACATGGAAGATTATAAAAATGTTCATTCTCTGTCTCTTTTCCACTAGTTAAGAGTCATCTTCTTACAACCAAATAATATGTAATGCTTTTCTCCACACAGGTTGTAATCCTCGGCAAACATTCTAGAGGCTATCACTACATGTTAGCTAACCTGGTAAGAACTTTTCTTCATAGAAAGTACAGCTACATTTTAGAGGGTAAAATATTCTGTTCAGGTTATGGAAACTTTAATCAGGAAGTGGAAATGCATGGATGAGTACTTGGATTTTGAAAAATTACTTCAGTAAATACTGTAACTGGTGTGTCATCTCTCCTCAGTTTCTTTTGTCAGAAAATGTCATGTCCTCTGCTAATTTTAAAGTAATAATTTAATTATATATTTTCCATTAATTTCTATCCTCATAAATTAGATACTTGTGACTGTAATTTTCTGTATAACATATTTTGAATTTAAGCACTCCAGGAAAAATAATTGCAATATATTTCTGTATAAGTGGTAAACAGCTGCAAGTTAGAACAGTTCTATCAGGTGAACCACCAAGGCTGTTTAGCTTTTCTTTTGTATTTCAGAGTGTAGGGTTGTGCCTGTGTAAGTGCTGACCAGCCAGGAAGAGGCTGTACTTTTCTGTCTGTATCAGAGCTTCTTCTGGAGAGTAGGATTGACTTTCAGGGATGTTTGTGTTGCTTTTGAAACACCATCTACTTAAGTTCCTTATGAAAAGTCTTGTGTTGTAATTAATCCTGCAGGAACACTCATTTTTAGGTTCTGTGTCTACTGCAAGTGGAAAAATGTGAGTTTCCAAAACTCTCACTTTCTAGTTGGCAATCCTAATTACTCAAAGATTCTCTGTATCCATGTTTTGGTGTGATTAAAGCAGAAAAGACAAATTTTTAAATATCCTTATTTAGTATAAGTACTGTATGACTTTAAGATGCATCATTTTGCATTATAAGAAGCAGTCATGATCTCACTGATTAGCTCATGCATAGAGACACAGAGGTTCTTATTCTGGGTTGCCTTTTAGTATGTGTAAGCATTGACATTCAGATAAACATGACTGCAATCAAGTCATACTAATCAAAAAGACTCCAATTTACTGCCTCAGGTATAAATAACAACAGAGTGGGAGAGAATCATCGCGTTCTGCTTGCACGTGACATGCTGAGTGATGCTGTCATGGAGAACTGCCTGGCAAGAGATTGAGTGGTTTTCTTTCCCAGCCCTGAACCTTTGTGTTCACTTTGCTGTGCAGATGGGATTTGAGGTCCTTGACCAAGTTTTCACCATGATTAGGACAAAAGAGGAAATGGTACTTCAAGTTTCCCTGTTTTCTTTCTGACCAGCAAATATTACCTACCACATTGCCACAGCCCAAAAGGGAAGTTTTCTATTGCAACGAACAAGAATATGTTTAAAATTCTATTCTAGGCCACTATCAAAATCCTAATTGTGATAGTAGTTGTCTCCCTGGTAGAATATTTTCAGGTAACAAGGGGGACATTAAGCAATGTCTTTTGTGCTGCACTTGTAACAGGTAGAACTGAGCCAGAGGACAGTGGCTTTGGATAACATTGTTTCTTTTTTTCTACGTGTGTCCTCCCAGGGTTTCACAGACATCGTTCTGGAGAGAGTAATGCATGGAGGTGCCAACATTACCGGATTCCAGATTGTTAATAATGAAAATCCGATGGTTCAACAGTTTCTACAGCGCTGGATGAGGCTTGATGAAAGGGAATTCCCCGAAGCCAAAAACTCACCATTAAAGGTATTTATTTTAACTTGTCAGTGATGGACATGATATGCTTTTAACAGTTCTTTGGGAATTTTTAACCTCAGATATGTGCATGAGTATGATACAGGTCCCTGATGAGAGTATGTCGCAGCATTCACTGCCCTTCCAGGAGAAGGAGGCGGAGGCTGCTACGCACAAGTGCCCACCGTGGTGGGAGTTCCTCAGAAGCGAAG
Organism: Tichodroma muraria; assembly: GCA_013390105.1. NCBI lineage: Eukaryota > Metazoa > Chordata > Aves > Passeriformes > Sittidae > Tichodroma > Tichodroma muraria. The sequence goes on along the minus strand of WAAG01015945.1, from coordinate 46,554 downwards.
GCTTGGTCTTGCAAATCCTGTCGCTGTGCAGTGGGTATAAAAGCTTCTAATGTGAACCTCTTGAGTTAGTCTTGGGCTGGATAGGGGGGCTAGTTAGGTTAGGTTTTAGGTGCAAAATGTGGATTACTAGTCCATTTTAATGGTAATAGAGAATTTCACATGCAAAATGAAGAGAATTTCACATGCAAAATGAAGATTCACTAAGGAGCCACTGCTGCCTCCTTGTTACTGCTCGCAGTTACCATCATAATCTAACCCTCTGTTTTGCACCACTGTCCTTTACTTAAACAGTCTGGCTGTTATAACTGAAACCGAAACCAATAAAATTTTTCAAAATTTTTTTGGATGTAAGTCCCAGGTTCACCAAAACTGTCACAGATTAGATGAAGTAAGTACACCTGTTATTAGGAAGCTTGAAACCTCTTACTATCTCACCCAGATTTTTTTTGTGCCTCAGCATCTCTATCATAGAGGGGGATGCTATTCGCTGTCCAGTGAAGGAGTCCATCAGGGAAACTCTGTCCAGGCAGAGAAGTCATAAAATCTTCTAGGACCACTGCATATTAGTAATTTTCCTATTACTTTCTTTCTTCTTCTTTTGGTGAGATCTGTTCTTTTTCACTGCTATACATAGGTGAATGAAACCTGGGTATGGTAGCATACAGACTGGTTTCTTAGGGCAACCAAACCTAAAAACCACTGCCCTGACGAGACAGTTCATGTCTTTCATGTTTGATTTGGGAAGGACACTTGCAAACTGATGGAACAGATCTTGAATTCAAAATTACTTTGATGAGGTGGCATAAATGTCTTGGTATGAGTAAGACAAAATTCAGGAAAGCATTAAAATACTAGATAGGAAGGAAAAATCTAGTCCAGTTCCATGCATGGGGGGGCACCAAGGACAGTAGCACTGGATTGGGCTACAGACAGAATGGGAACCACTTAGTGGGGTCTGCTCTTTCTGCAGTGTCATTCATCAATGGCTGGTGCCATTTGGAAAGACATTTTTCCATCCCTGGGATCATGTAATTTCTGTGAGGGAGGAAAATTATCTTAATCCCACGCCATCCCACAGCTTTGCTGGCATTTCAGAGGAAGCAGAGAAAGGTAAACAGAAGCCCACAAAAAATGGATTAGTGTATTGTTGCCTGTGGATTAGGACTTAGTCCTGCTTTCTAAAGCTTTCTAGCAGTGATGCAGAAGTGAAGATAAGTATCATACTAATCTTAAATGCTCTGAAATACACAAAGTTAACCTGAGATGATTTTATTCCACTTGAAAACAATTTACCTTGAGGAAAAAAATGATTCTCCCTCCTTAAAGAAGAATCTTAAGTATATGGTAGAAACACAAAGATTACATTACCTTTCCACAAATATACAGCTCATTATAGAAATGTTCACAGTATTTGTCAATCAGACAAAAAGCATACTTAAAAACTGATGTACAATATTTTTGATTAGGAAATAAAATTGCCTAGAGATTAAAGTCCTGATGTTTAATTTATTCTGTATTTTATCAGCCTTTCCCTTCTTTCTCTCTTTTTTCTCTTTGCATGCTCATGCATTTATAAGTAGAATTCAAATAAAGTAGAAAATTAGATAGCTCACTTGGCATGACTTGGAAGGGACTGTATTGAGGTTACTGACGATGCAGTCTGCTGAAAAAACTGTCAATGTGTAAGTTTTATGTACTGCTAGATTGGGCAGCTATTACAAGATTATTTTTTAATACAGGAACAAATACCTTAAAACTACTGTCCAGCTCTGTATTGTTGTGTGGATTGTGAGGTATAGCCTTTGTTAACTTTCTAAAGGAGGAGAGAGTAATTATTGTGAAGCATCACAGGGAGAGGTAAAGGTGGGCAGGATCAGAAGAGTGCCTGTGCTGTACGGTTAGAGCAGGAACCACCCCCCACTCCCAGTAAGTTTATAAGCTTCTGTCATTTAAAGCTCAGTGAAATGTCTGCTCTATAACCTTCTTCACAGCCCTACCTTTTCACTCTTTTTTATCAGACACAATTCTCTTGATTTGCACATGCCGACACACCTCGTTCTGAGCAGAATTCCAATGGCTTGATATCAAACTGAAGAACTTGCAGTAGGATAATACTCAGTTTTAAGAAATGCAGAACCTCCAAATGTGCTATTCTGCCCTACAGGATAGAATTGATTTCTGAATACAATAAATCTCATCCACACAGAGAGTAGCTGAACAAGCAGCTGAAACTTGGATTTCTGCCTTTCTAACTCGCACATGGGCAGCAGGTCTTGTGGCCTGAATTCCAGCAGAAGGTTTCTCAGGAGGCAGGATCTCTATGGGACCACAGACAGCCAAAAGAAGGGCAGGTGCACCTTCCATTTTTCATTTCTTCCTTCATTCTCTTAAAAATGATGTGGAGTTATTGAGGATCACTTACAATGGACTTGAAATCTTCTCTTACAGACTGAGCATGTTCAGTTGTTCCCAGTAGGTCCATGGTGAGAGGGTCTCCTCTTCACAGACCCTGAAATTACAGGTGTTCTGTAATGCCAGTGGAACCCAGGGATGTCATAAACAAAGCCCAGGCCACTCTAGGAGGGAAGAACTTTCAGACAACAGGTACATGTGGAAAAAATATGAAAAAAACCCCTCTTTGATGACATTTGCTAGGTGATACTAAATTTATAGCACTGGGGGGTGTCACCAGAAAGCGTGTGACAAGCAGTGAATGAAGTTGACAGCAACAGGAACATGTAAGTTAAGTTGTCTGGGCGTTTTGTTCAAGAGCTGCTGCTACACAGGGCTTACCACCCTCTGCAGATTTGTCATGGATTTGTCAAGAGATGGGGAATTGCCAAGGTGATGTAATGCCTAAAGTGTATTTTGTGATTACTTGCTTGTATAGTTGTTTTCTAAGAAAAGTAATCTTATCTATTCCTTGCCACAGATGCTACCTAATCAGGATTGTGATCCAAACAGAAATGATTTATGTTAACTTCAAGTCAAAGCTCTCTTGGCAATCTTGTTAAAAAAACCTAAAGCAACAACTCAAATATGAGCTTTCCTTTGGTATCAAAGGTTATGGTCCAGCATGGATTTGCAGACTTTTGTAGCTTATCTAGCTGAGCAAGTTTCCAATTGCATTGGAATTCTTTGCAACTATGAACTGGTATTGTTATTTTGCTGCTATATGCTATGCAGAATGAAATATTTTTAATTTTTTAATTGAAATAGGTGGAATTGTTACAAAGCACCAGCTGGAAGAGAGCAAGCAAAGGGGTCTGCAAGCATGATTCTTCTGTTCTAACAAAGAGGAGGACTTGACGTGTTACACCTGGGGCAATTCCAAAATTGCAGTTTGTCACCATATTTTCTTTGTATCAATTGCAGTACACATCTGCCCTGACCCACGATGCAGTCCTGGTCATAGCAGAGGCTTTCCGCTACCTCCGAAGGCAGCGTGTGGATGTCTCCAGGAGAGGCAGTGCTGGAGACTGCCTGGCTAACCCTGCAGTGCCATGGAGCCAAGGAATTGATATAGAAAGGGCACTGAAAATGGTAAGGGCAAAGATAACAGCTAAAGAGCAACGCAGCAATTCTGTAGTGCTTGTGTCCTGCTCCATGTGCACAGAGCTTCTGTACTCAAACAGAGAGCTGCAGCTCCTCAGGGGAAACAAAGTAAAAACAAAGTTAATGATGAACTTCAAAGGATGGATAAAATATATTTGATAGAGGGCAAGGTGTAACGTACCAGCTCTCAAAGCTTTGGCCGAAATCCCTCCAGCATTGATGCAGCAGCTGCCTGATTGTCCCCACCAGAGCACCTGCAATCCCCCAGATCCCCTGTAACACCCACCCTTCCCAGGAGAGTGAACTATTTTGCAATCAAACGTATATTGGGGGGTTCTAAAGTCAGGCTGAGACTGCAAATCTGACCCAAGATCATCCTACATGGCCTTCCAGTACCCATCCTGTCCATCACCTTCTCTGCTTCTATTCAGACAATGATCTTGAATCTTTGTTCAGGAAAGAAAGAAACAATTTTTTAGTACTATTTCTTCCCCACTCTGTAGCATCAACTCAGACAAGAATGCTTTCTCCAAGATGTCCTTGAAATATCTGTCCTCTGCCTGCAGAAGGTCCAGTGCCTCACTGTAGTCATCCTGCTGGCAAGATAGTTAGACATTACTTGAAACTTCTACCCAACAGCCTTGAAAACTGTGCATACCTTTGTTTCTGAAGCTGGTTCTAATCCATCAGGTCAGTGGCAGACAGTTTACCCGAAGAGATCTGGACGCTTATAAATAGTCACCCTGCAATTGCCTCCACACACTGCCACCAAAAGGGTTTGAGTCCTGGGAGAGCCTTCCTGCCTCAGTGCAGCCAGGTTTTGCAAAGTGCTGAGTTTTCCCACCAAAGAGAAACAAATTAAATTTGAATCCAAAAGGTGTCCAGTGCACAAAGCTCATGTCAATGGGCGTCAGGATGGAGTCAGTGTAACAAGCTCTGTGAGCCACCCAGTCACTGCTGTGCTAAGGCAGCCAGACAGCTTCCAGTAAATGCCAGAGGCAGGTGCAGCAACTCATATCTGGATGCAACTTATGTGTCGACTACCCTACAAATACATTTGCTCAGTCCATAGTTGGTAAGACCTCTTGGGGTCAAATTTGGTTTTCAAAGTGCAATCCCTCTTGGTTTCTGGAGACAGGAATACTTCAGATTTGTTCCTGCCCCCGTAGTGATATGAACTATTTTAAAGAAGGTTCAAATCCACTTACTGATAAGAAGGAACTCCAGTATGTCAGTGTGAATTTGGCTCACTGGATAATTAGAGGTCCGTGGAATTTTTGTTTTATGTAGCCTCGCACCTCATCTCTAAACAGTGAACAGCAGGTCAGTCACCAGCCCCGAACAGTTTGCCTTTGACTAGTCTAGCATCACCTCTTCCTGTAACTTCTACAGTTTTAGCTAAATATTAAAGCTAATTTGCCCCTACTGAAGTTTGGGACTGTTACCTTTTCTGCCTGAGATGACAGCTTGTCAGTGTTGATAAGTGATAAACGAAAATGCCTCATCCTTTCATACAGGGAAATAAGACAGGCTTTTTTTTGAGAGAAAGTACTTTATACTTCCCCTTCAGATGATTCATGTGAGTAGGTAATGATAATGATTTACCGTCTGTACACCCATCCATCCTGACTGGGACCAAAACTCTGTAAGCAGTAGAGACAAGTGTCTGTGCTCATTCAGGGAAGACATTCATTCCTTTCTCCTACACTGGGACTGATCTTAAAATAAAGCACTTCCCAGAATGAGCAATGATATGCCGTTCTGGTCTGTACTGCAGATCACTCTGTGCCATATTGTGAGAGGTTTAACTGCACTAATTGTTGCTTGTGCCTCACTGATGCTCCATTCTGTACCAGTGAACCCAGCGTGACCAAGCATGGCAGAATCAGTCTTTCCTGCATTTAACATACCTGCAGGGCTAATTTCACTTAAATGCAGCTCCCTCTGTCAGTGAGTCACCAGCTGGGTGCTAACGTGTACAGCTGGAACTCAGAGAATGGGGACTGGGGTTGTTTTGAACAGTACAACTGGCTGTCAGAAGCAGTACAAGATAAAAAATAAAGTGAATCTTTTATTAAAATATTTTTCTGTTTATTCCCTCAAGGTGCAAGTTCAAGGGATGACAGGGAACATCCAGTTCGACACCTATGGGCGGAGAACAAATTACACAATTGATGTGTATGAAATGAAAGCTGGTGGATCACGGAAGGTGAGTTTCAGGACACTGATCCAGATTTCACACCTTCATGAAGTTTTATTCCAACAAACCAATGAAATTCAAAAATAACAGAGATGCAGTGTAATAACAAGGTCCTGAGGAGTGCCCCCTTCATGCTGTCTTCCCTATCCCAGGCACCTTGTTATATTCAGTTCCTGGACTAAGCCACTCACCCTGCTTAACATCTTCACTGGTTTCCATGTCAACTTCAAACACAACTTTTTCCCTTAAAACCCTTCTGGAGCTTCTTCACTGCCAAGCATAATACCTGCTGTCATGGTCCTGTGCTTAGTCCTATCTTCTAAATTCTTCTCCGTCTTTCCCTCCCTCTCCATATTGGGCTTTGGAGCCACAGTGAAGCTGGAATCAGTGAAACCTTCTGAAATTAACAGAAAATAAGTTCGGTTTTAGTTAGAATTTCATATTAATTCTCTTGTCGCCTAAATGAAGTATAGATCCTAAGTGGCATAGCTACCTAGATCAGTGTTATAAAAGAAGCTTAAGGCAGGTGTTCAAAAAAGAATTAGGTAGACAGGGTCACAAAAGTACTGAGAGGAGAATGTGTGTAGGTGAATCTGAAATACTCTCATTTCACTTTGAGATAGGTTCTATCTGAGGCTCCTAAACATTTCTGCACATTTGATAACCAAATATCTCTAAACATGGCCCAGCCACTCAGGGAGGTGTACAACGCAGAGAACAATGCTACTTCTGTGTTGTGCAGGAATACAAAAGCTATTGTGATAGCCTAGGGTGCAGCCAAAGGTCAGCACCAGCCAGCTGATAAAGTCACCTCGTGCTCACAGAGAGTTTTGTGTCCCACACTGGAGATAATGTGGCTGTGCCTGCATTGCTAATGATGTCTGTGCATCTGCTCTAAAGCCAGCTCAGGTCTGCGGGGGCTGTATTGGATAAAAATCACAAAATCAGAGAATTTTACTCAGAAAGCTGTGCAGTTTATTTTCTTGTCTGTAGTATGTTCTTATGCTTTGGATATATGGGAATTTATTCCACAGGCACCATGTGGAACAAAGTGATGTGAATTGAGATAGGGAGAATTTAATCTGTATTTTCACTTAGATTTGGCTCGTGCTGATTTGCTCTTGCGCTTGAGAACATTGTTTCTTTAAGGAAATGGATGTAAAGCTAATGTAGTCCCTTAAGGACAAAAACAGTGAATGAGAAATGTTACAAAGCCTTATGTTTTGACAATTGCTCTTACAAATTCAGGTACCAGAGTCCTTGTAAAGGTATGCAATGAGGTAACAATGTCCATTTTTATAGGCTGGTTATTGGAATGAATATGAAAGATATGTGCCAGCATTAGATCAGCTGCCCTCCAATGACACTTCATCTGTGGAGAACAGAACTATAGTAGTCACTACCATCTTGGTAAGTTTTATGTTCTTAGTGTGTTTGTGTTTAGGAAACAAGACTCCTGAGGTGTGTTAGACACCTTGTCAGGAGGCAGATGTTGAATACTGTGTGAATTCAAGTGACTGGAAAGTTCAGTATCTTCCAGAGATCTTCTTAGGGCTTGACCCTGCTAACTTATATATGTATCTCACCATTGTGCTTTGCTGCTTCCCTGACACTTGAACTCAAATTAAGTGCCTCATGTAAGTGAAGTTATTATGCATGCATGTAAATGAGCACAGGGATTGGCCTTTTTGCTGTAGAGTCAAATCTTGCACCCCTCACTCAGGTACAGCTCCTGTAAACTCAACCCCTGTGGACTGAGTAAGGGTGGCACAGTGAAGCCTGTAGAGAACTGGAGCTGCTCTAGCACTGGGTGAAAAGCAGCCTTTACCTGGGCAATTCCAAAGGAGCAAAGCTCTTCCTGTGTGCCACGAGCAGCAGCACCTGTGTCAGTCCCAGCGCCTCTACAGACCTGCTATAGACGATTCTACTGAGCATGAGTCAATTTTATGCTGTTTCTTGAAGCATTGTGTTTTATACTCCCATGGATTTAGTGAGATATAATCAGCATTCAACTAGAATTTTCCAAGGAGGCTAAGGGAATTCAGTGACAAAATATGCTGCTGAGGATTTCAACCTAGCTTCCCTTAGGCTACTTTGAAAATATCTCCATCAGAGCCCCATTCTTGGCCACTGGGGCCTTAAGAAATTGTGGTGATAATACAGGTGTTGGATATGTCAGTCTTTAAACACTAAAACTTGAATTATTGCTACAATGATGCTACTTGACTGTCTAATCAGGCTTAATTCTGCAGACAGAGGTTTAACTTCGTTAAAAAGCTCTTGTTGTCTTCAATGGCACCTTACTAGGAATACAATCAATACTATGTGTGGCTGTAGGATCAGCCAGGGATTTTTATGCTGCAGAAGTCTGTCTTTCTAATTTCTGTACCAAAGCAAGAAATACTGTAAATAATTGCCAGTAATATAAAGGATAATAACAGCTCTCATTTTGTGTGGTTTACAGCTGTATTTTGCATTCATAGACTTTTGATCTTTACTTTTGTTTCAAAGGAATCACCATATGTAATGTATAAGAAAAACCATGAACAACTAGAAGGGAATGAGAGATATGAAGGATATTGTGTAGACTTAGCCTCTGAAATAGCAAAACATGTTGGAATAAAATACAAACTGTCAATTGTTGGAGATGGGAAGTATGGAGCTAGGGACCCTGAGACTAAGATATGGAATGGCATGGTGGGTGAACTGGTCTATGGGGTAAGTTTCTCTTAACCTTCATTTTAATGTTCTTTATAAAAAATTATGCTCAAAGTTAATAAACTGCAAAATAAAGATCATCTGTTTGAATACTACCTTTAAAATTCTAGATATTTCTTTGTATTGTCATTTTTATAGTCTACTTTTCTAATTGTTTCATTCACTTTTTTACTGCTGTTCTCCAAATCAGAGCCCACAAAATCTTGAGAAGTAGCATTGGGCACTTCAAATTCTTATTTACAGCAGAATTTCCAGTTTGCTCTTATAAGCTTGTTTTTCATTTGCCAAATCTCCTTTTTCTGTATCAGTCTCTTAAGTACTGGGGGGTTCTCCCTCTCATTAAAGGTCTGATCTGGGGTGCTGAGCCTTGCTGGGTCACTGATCTTGGTTTGTGTTTGACCAGACCCATTTAACTCTATGGCTGCTTTTCAGGGTAAGAAGCAGTGCAGGTGTGAAGTCACCCACATGTTTTACCCTGGGTTTGGCTTCAAAAATCAACTGTCAGACAAAGAAAAGAAAAAAAAAAAAAGCTAATTCACTGCATTCCTCTTTATATTTCTATATTGGGTGTACATCACTTTGTTTAGTAAGAACAAAAACAGTCCGGAACTGCCATTTTAGAAACTTCTTTGAAAATGAGAATTTTGGAATACAGATAAACCAGATGGAAGGGGGAGAAAATTGGCTTTGCAGAAAAGACTTCTTGAGCTGATATTTCATCTCTTTTTTCCTCAAATGCTAATGAGATGATTTGTGATTCCACCCAAATCTTTTTTGCAGTTTATTTTTAACAAGCTTTCCTTTATTAAAAATATCTGAGCAGAAGCGCATATTTCAATTGCCTCCTTTTGTTCTGTGGCTGAGTGTAATTTCTAAAAGTCACCTCAAAATTTCCTTGGGAAAATGCATCATCATTCTTGCAAAATGTTTGGTGAGATAATTCTTTTCAAATGAATCAGTCTTTTTTAAGTAATTGCCAGATTTTCACAAGTTTTCTTACTCTGGAGCAGTCAGTCCTGATGCCTTATTATGTAATTGGTAGCCTGTTCAACTTGAAAATGTTTTATAGAAATAACAATGTTTTTGTTGTGCTGTATTATGGCAGGGAGGGAAATCTACTGATTACAGAAAGTAAACAGGGTTCTGGACCCTTGGATTACTTCTTTGCTTCCCTGTTGCTTTGAGGTTTGACATTATGCAAATCTGCTGAACTCCCCATGCCTCAGTTGAGCAATTTAGGAAACTGATGTTCGCTCTCTTAGAGAATACAAGTCCATTGAGAACCTCTGAAGCAAAGGTTTAGTTTAGTTCCCAGCAAATGACATTGTACTGGAAACCTATACCCTCAGTTGCTCTGTGTGTGGTTCAAGAACTAACAAGAGTATCAGCTGTAATTGGGTCCTTTTGATGTGCTTGCAAGTGCCAAGCAATGAAACTTGTTCATTCACTTAAAAAAAACAAAAACATACCGTGTGGCAAAAGCATGGCAAAAGAGAACCTGAAATTGCTGGTAACAGTCAGAGCACAGGGATTGTCTGCGCTAGGGGAGGCAAGGTGTGATGTGGGTTACAGCTTTTGTGTCTTGAGCCCTCACAAATGCTCAAAATGCTCTGAAGGCTGGAGCACCTGTCCTGTGAGGAAAGCCTGAGAGAGTTGAGACTCTTCATCCTGATGAAATGAAGGTTCCAAAGAGACATTAGAGCACCTTCCAATACCAAAAGGGGCTACAAAATAGATGGAGAGGAATGTTTTAGAGGGTCTTGTAGTGATAAGATGAGGGGGAGTGGCTTTAAACTGAAAGAAGATAAATTCAGATTAGATATTAGGAAGAAATTCTTCATTGTGAGGGCGCTGAGGACCTGGCCCAGGTTGCCCAGAGAGACAGTGGATGCCACATCCCTGGAAACATTGAAGGTCAGGCTGGACAGGGCTCTAAACACCCTGATCTAGTGGGAGGTGTCCCTGCTTACTGCAGGGAGGTTGAACTAGATGATCTTTAAAGGCCCTTTCCAACCCAGACCAATGTGTGATAAGCAGCTTGGCTGCAGCTGCCTTTTCCACAGCCTCTAGGGACCAGCCTGACTCAGAGAGCTCTGCCTCCTTAGCATCAAACTTAGCCCTAACCATACTTGTGACCTTTCCACACCAGCAAAACCAGCCCTGCAGGCACCGCAGACCATTCCTTAAAACAACCCCAAAACCACCCCACCACTTTCATTTTCCCCTACAAAAAGGTCAGTTCCTTTGTATTCTGAGCAGAGTTTTCATCTGTGTTTTCTTGTTAATGAAAAATTGAGGAATGTTTCCCTCCCTGACCCCCAACAGTTCCTGTACTCGTGCTGTGAGCTCTGTTACTGAAGCCTCTCCACTGCAGTGCTCAATTATTCAAAGGTCAGATGTGTCCCATGAGGTTTGAGTGCAGACCCAGGTTAATGCTTCCAGCCCCGCGCTGCTGAGCCAGCTCCCCAAACTGCCCAGCTGAACTGAGCTTGCAAGCTGTGTGGAAATCCACCTGGCTTTCTGTAAGCAGGGAAAACAGCCCCTGAACTCTTGGGTAGAAACCTCACCAGCCCTCCAGACCTTTTCCCAGCTCTATTTGCAAACATTGTGAAATGCCCTTGGCCTCTTTCTCCATCCCTTGAGAGGGGGCTGTGTACCACACTCACAAGGATGTGCACTAAGCCCTTTGAAGATGAGAAGTACTCTAGAAGTGCTAATTATTTGGAGCAAGCGCCTCATTTACGTGCTGACTTTCCTTTTATCTCTCAGGGGCTTAAAACTCTATTAGGGAACTAAAACTATGTTAACATAATGCCCCTGTGAATCTTGTCAGCAAAATGACTCAAATTTGGCTCCTCTGGATTCCATTTTGGGAAGACAAGAGGCAGATTAGATTTTAAGTACCTTTGTTAGCATCTGTGGAAGATAGACTTGGTAGGATAAAAGGGGACTGATTGGTTTTGTACCAGTTATCCAGCAGCTGAGCTGAGCTGTGGCAGAAACACAATCCTTTAGATTGCATTTGTCTCAAGTGATAACCAGTGACTAGTCATTTGTCAAATACAGAATATTCCTGACCCAGCAGCCTCCTTGCCACACCACCTGGCACTGCTGGGGCATCTCAGCTGGCTTTTTGAATACTGAGCCCTTTTTTGCATAGGCACATGCATGCAACTCTTTTCTAAGATTACTCTTAGGACAGTCCTAGGAAATGAATGGCTTGTCATTTTAATGTTAAAATCCTAATTAACTGTATTTAATGTTTGGGTTGTGCCGGTTCATGGTTACTATTGCTCTCACTTCCTATGGAGTGCAGCACAGTCAGGGGAGAAAAAGCAGCCTCCAGCCCTGCATTGGAGGGGAGGGGCCTCAGTCTGCACTGAGCTGTACCCAAAGCAGCAGGGGTGATGTGTCACCGTGCTGCAGGTCTGGAGGGTGGCACAGCCCTGACTCCAGTGTAAGACTCTCGGGAGGCTGGCATTAGCTAGGCCAACTGGAGCAGTGCCAAGAGTTACACATTGCCATTTACACACTAAAATGCTTCCCATTAGGAATGCTCCCTCCCCTGTCTCACATCAGGTCTGGTTGGAGGGCATAAAAGTCTGCTGTACTGTAGGGTCCCTGAGATCAAGGACAATCTCAGCTGTCCCCCTTGGGCCTTTCCTTCTGGCTTTGCAAGGGGCTGTACCAATGCACCTGGTTGCAGAGGGATAGCAGCCCCGGAGGCAGGGAATTCTGAGCAGATATTCCCAAACTCCTTTGCTTCAGGCAGGAGAAACCAGCAGTATTGTTGGAGAGGAAATAATAGTGCTTTGTGGTTTGTTAGCAATTTTTAAAGGTTAGTGATAGTAGTAATAGTAGTAGTAATAATAATTTTAATACCAATTAATAATAATGAAATTTGGCATAAAAGGAAACATATTTGATTTTTCATAAATCAAAAAGTGTCAGTTCAGGCTGAAAAAAAGCTTTAATTTTGCTTTCACTCTGATGGCGTCAAAAAAAACCTCTTCATCCTACCCAGATACCCATTCAAGCACTGTTATTTTTTTAAACTAAGAGAAATTTCCAAAGAATAGTGGAAATTTTCAACAGAACAAAAATAGAAAATAGGTAAAGCTTTTTTCCTGGACATTTCAGAAGGGAAGTAGCTAAATCATTCTCAGTTCAGGAGACTGAATCACTATTTAAATCTAACCAGCAGAGCAATCCAGCAAGGCAAGTGCTGTCCTGCAGTGACCCACGGGCTGAGGACGTGCCCTCGGCTGGGGCTGAGGAGCAGCAGCACCTCCCTCGGCCCCTGCGCTCGGGGCTTTGTACCCACCAGCTGCTGAGCACTAGACAGTCGTCTTTTCTCTTCTGTGGGGTCAGCCTCTTTCTGTAGGCTTTTATTTCTTCTTCCCCTTTTAAAGCAGGCTGCTGTTCTTCCTTCCCTGTTCAGCCAGGGGAAGCCATCCCTCCCAAGGCCTGATGCTTTTCACAGCGCTGAGGCTAATTGACAGTAGTTTTAACACAGATCTTAATTGTAACTACAAATGCTTTGGGAATGAAAAGAGCAGCCAGACCTTACGGCCTTTAAAACTCTGCTCAGGTTAAAACAAGCCTTTATGAAAACCTCTCAATATGTAAAATAGCACAGAGGAATGAAGCAGGGATGTAAAGGACAGGCAGTCCCCGGAACACTGCAGCCTCCGCAGTCTGTCGGAGTGGGACCGCCGACACATCTCCCTGCCTTTAGCAGACTAACCAGTGTGGGGCTGGCCTCTCTGGCTCTACCAGCAGCATGTAGAATTACTAAAGATGGCACATACAGCCTTTGAATCATAGCAGAGAGGCAGACTAATTTGATTTCTACTTTTTCTTAAAACCTCCCACATGCTCTTAGTCTGTGGCAGAGCCTGACTGTGCCATGAGTGGGTGAAGCCTGTCCTTTGCTCCTTTTTGCAGAGGGGTAGCCCAGGTACAGGTCCCCAAAGGCAGCTGTGTGATGCTGCTGCCCCGCAGCTCAGACAGACCCTCATCCTGTACACATGGACAGATGTGGGGTCCCTGGCCAGGCTGAACTGTGGAGCGGGACAGAATCACAGCCGTGGCACAGAGCCACGGTGCCATGGTTCTGGGCTTTGGCTGACCCGAGTCCAAGCACAGGCAGAGGAAGCACACATATGTCCAAAGCCCCAAAAGCAGATGTATCCTTTATGTCTCCAACTGTGAATGGCAGGAGTGTGTCAGAATGAGCTGTGGGCATCCACAGAAATCACAAATGGATTTAACTTTGACAAACTGTGGCAGACAGGGCCAACTGCCATTTTAACACCTTAGTACCTTTTCACGCTGCTCAGCTAGGGCACATCAAGACTTCAGTGCAGCATGTTCAGTGCAGCTAGTCAGATAAGACCTGTTGGCTTTAAATAAGTGTGAGCTAATGTGTTAAAACCACATTGCCCCCATGACCTGGCCTTCAACACATATCCTTGGGGATATTGGACTGCCTTTACAAATTTTACAAATAAACTGCCTTTACTATCCTCTTACCAGCTGATACCATGGGTGGTGTGTTGCTCTGTCTGATGCTCTTTTCTTGTATCTGGAAACCTCAAACTGCACTGAGAAGTGTTAAAACATGCTCAGACACAGTCACTATTGCAGCACAGTCTCTTCTGGTGCCCCTGTGTACCTGCATTCAGCAGTTTTGGGGTGTCCAGAGGTTTGGCTGCCAATGGAAGTCGGTCAGTGTCCCTCTGCTTCAGTGTGCACAGAGCTGGGGTGTTGCCTGGCTTCCCATGACACAAAGTTACTGCTGCCCAGACCCACTTCTTGAAAAGTGACCCTCAAGCAAAGGAGGTGTTCAGTTCTGCGAGCAGGAGTGACCCAAAGCATGTGCAGGCAGGAGCACAGCCCAGATCTCTCACTGTCTCTAGTGCCCAGCTTTGAATTTGGGAGAGTCACCAGTAGGTCTGTAAGCAGAAGAATCCCGTGCCTCCTTTTGCATTACAGAGGTGGAACATCTTATAATTTTTTCATTCTCCATGCAAAAGGATATTTCCATTTGCTATTTTTTCTTCCCCTCCCCATAAGAGTCTGGAGGTTTGCAGCTCCCTGGGGTCATCTTTGAGCAGAGTGGGCAGCGCCTCTGTGTTGCCTGTCCTCTCTAAATCCATCCCTCCCACACTAGTAGGCAAAGACAGAACAAGCCTCAGAGGAATCCATGACATTTCTCGCCCGGCTCAAATGCAGTGAAGATGATGTTTGAAACGCCATTAGTCATGAGTGATTAGCAAAGCTCAGTTGTTGAGGTTCTTAAACCCCTCTCCAGTTCTGTACGAAGAAGGGCATGTTTGTGGTTGTGTTCTTTCTAATCGAGCTCAATTTGTGTGGGTTCTGCTTATCTGCAGCCATAACAGGGAGGGAAATTCTCAACAGTGCTGCAGTTAATAATGATCCTTTAGGGTGCATAGAGCTCTCCATAAGCTCTCCATTTCAAATACTGTATCTCTAAATAAATAAGCAAAGAGAGAACTGTTTTTTAACTTCCCTAGTGCAGCTAATATTCAGGGAAGTGGTGAGCAACCAGGCTCGGGTGTTGGATTGTAGCTGGTCCACTCTCAGTGCCCTGGTTTCCCAAGACCCTGTATGTGAACCCATGCTTGTTCCTTCTGCAGAAACCATTTGCTGCCATGTTCACCAAAGGATGAAAATGTTTTTTGGTGTTTCCAATACAGTGAATGCCTTTGGTAGGAACGGTAGGAAAACAGGAAGACTGAAATGTATCAGAAAATTAGTATTTTTATCCCATTTAATATTAAAATGCAGCTTGAAATCATTTACAAATAAATCTGTACTGTATGATATGAACATGGTAACAATCAGGGCTTTAACAAGTGATTTGTCTGTGCTTCAGTATCAGCTTCATCCCCCCACAGGAACATCCTGCATGAACTCAGCTGGGCATGAAGGAGATACAGACCTTATTGCATGCTGCATCAGCACTTAGGAAGAATTCCACCATGTCTACTTTGGCAATTAAAGTATCACTTTGGGAGAATTAAAATTCTCCAAGTCCATGAAAATGCTTCAGAAACTAAATGATCTTACAGCTGAAGCAGCCTTTCCCTCTCTTGACGGGGTGTTCCAGGGCTGGCAGTCCATGTGCAGAAGTGCCTGGCGGGAAGGCACCTGCCTCCCACGTGAGCTTCGCTTCACATGGAGCCATTGCTAAGTCTCTGCAGGGGTCCTGATCCATTAAGCTTGCTCTAATAAGGATTCATTAGTAAGTACCTCATTAGTTCAACAAGTACAGTGGCATGGTCAAAGTGCTCAGTCTTCCAGCTGGCTGCGGACTCTGACTACATTTAAAACTGATATTCTGTGTGAATCTCACCCTGATGACTGCAGACATCTAGTATTTAACAGGAGCTCAACAAGCAGCTGCTATAAGAGAAATACATGTTTTGGGGGAATTCCTCAGTGAATAAGTTCCAACACCTTCCAAAGATGTTACCTCACTCTACCCATATCCTCCCCTCCAGTCTCTCCATTACTTAGGTGATGAACACATTCATCTGCAAAGCCAGTAAACATCCAGGCATCCAAAGGCATTTTCAGTTTTTATATTCAAGCCACGTTCAGCTAGATTTTTGCAGCAAGTGACCACAAATCAGCTGAGGTTTTCTCCTTGAGGAAAGGGCCGCTCAAGGGGAAAGGCAGTGTCCCAGTACACATGAGTGTCAAAAGGGGCTGAGCAGGGCTGTCAGAGGGGACTCCCAGGGCTGTGATCTCTGAGTGGCTTCCTTACATGCACAGGCATGGTTTTATCAGATTATTCCAAGCAGTGAACTTATGCACATACCTTGTAGCTGCACATGCCGGTATGAACTGTCAAGAGATATTCTTGGGTGGCTGGAGCAAACCTTGAGGTTGTGTGTGTGCAAATGGGTGCCCTGCAGAGAGAGGCAGCTGTGGGGAAGGCCAGCCCTCATCTGACAAGGCTGTCACTGGCTTTGGTCTGCAAACCCTGAGCAGTGCTCCAGGATGGCTGCACGGTGCTGTCAAGCACCAGTCATGCTCTGATCAGCTGTATGAGAGGCCTTTGCCATTTCTGCTTATCAAGTGTAAAACCCAAGCCAATAGCTAGGAGGAGGAGCAAACCAGATATTAATGACAGTCACGTACATCACCCTCAGATTTACATAAAGGCATATTCAATTATTTTATGGCACAGATTTTAATCGTATCTTATTAACATTTCCCATTAACTTTTATTCAAACTTCCACTTAATAAGGCTTTATTTTTCCACCAGAAAGAGATGCCTAGTTACTAGTGGGGAAATAATCCGATTTAAAAGGTGCATAGTGGTTTAGGTACTGCTAAGGTTTCCCTAGGAATCATTTTTTCTTTCTGAAATTCTTAATTACCAATGAAAGACCTTCTTTAAAAATATCAATAACATGAATAGTTAGAGTGTTTAAAATAGTGTTTGTAGGTATGTTGACTCTCATAACACTTTTCAAATGAAAAGGATTCTTTTTTAGCATTCCATTCCACTCTCATACAAATACTGACACCTGCTTGAGTACTTGGCTGGATCAAGGCTAGGGTATCTAAGTAATATGAAACATATTTAACATACAGTTAAATATGTTGAAAATCTATTCTGTAATGTTATTGTTAATCAGGAAACTAAGCAATTTGTTTTTTACATGCCTGCCTACCCATGGAATTCAGCAAGGATATGTAGGTTGAAGGGAAGGGTGTTCGTTCACCGGCACACAGGTGAATGATGAGTGGTGCAGTGGATGCCATTGTACTTCCAGGTGACACAGCCCCAGAGCAGTGTGTTACAGGCCTGTAGAGCCAAGGTCTCTAAGACAGGAGGGCATACGTGACACTGCATTCTCCTCAGATTGTCCGGGCTATTTACTCCTCAGGCATTCAGAAATCTGTGTTAACTGTTCTTTAGTGGCCGCAGAAAGGGTCTGTCTGGTTCTTATCCCCCTGGCATTTGCTACCTTCTGTCCCTTACTTCAGTGGAGCTTTAAAGGAGCATACAAGTAGTAGCACCCAAGTGCAGCTGTAATTCAGTGGCTGATTACTTCTCATGGGTTCCTTTTAAAGTTCCTGGACTAATCAGTAAGGCAAGTGAACTTGTTGAAAGAATGGAAAAGAGAAAATTAAAACATAGCAAACACCAAATTTGTCCAAAGTTTTCAAGACAAATGGGTGGTTACAGGCTATTACGAGAAGGTGATATTGTGTTTGTTGCCATCTCACTGTTCAGTTTTTGTAGTGTTTATTCATCTGTTTTAACTTAATAGAAATACCCGCTGCTGTCATGAGCCCCTTGCACAGATTTTATTGTAATTTTTCTTGTTAATAATTTTCTGTTAATATCATGTAGTCCTTAACTTCAGTGACTGCAAAGTAGTTAGCAAAGAATTTATTTCCACTCACTCTTGTAATTTATCATCTGATTCATTAGCTTGAGACTCTAGATTGTGATTCTGTTGTGTCTGACTTGTAACTAATTTGGGTTTGTTTTCCCTTTTCAGAGAGCAGATATAGCTGTTGCCCCCCTCACCATAACATTGGTGCGAGAAGAAGTCATAGACTTTTCCAAACCCTTTATGAGCCTGGGCATCTCCATCATGATCAAGAAGCCTCAGAAATCTAAACCGGGCGTGTTCTCTTTCCTGGATCCTTTGGCTTATGAAATTTGGATGTGTATAGTCTTTGCTTACATTGGCGTCAGCGTAGTTCTTTTCCTAGTCAGCAGATTCAGTCCTTATGAGTGGCACTTGGAAGACAACACTGAAGAACCACGTGACCCTCAGAATCCTCCTGACCCTCCAAATGAGTTTGGAATATTTAACAGCCTTTGGTTTTCCCTGGGTGCCTTTATGCAGCAAGGATGCGATATTTCTCCAAGGTTTGTTCCATATCACTCCATCACCTTTTTGCATTTTATGGTCATTTTCTGATGCCATGGTGCATATATGTTACTTTCTCAAATTTCTTTTTAATTCCAAATTTTTTATTTTGACATTTCCATTCAATATTCAGCATTCTCATCAAGCCACTATGCTTGCTAGCATTCACCTCCAGAGTAAGTAGCATTGCTTATAATGCCATTTATGCATTTCTGCCAAACTTATATTCACCATGCTGAGGCTGTAAAATGCATAGGGTTTTCTGTTTTCAGCAATGCTTGGAGGGCTACCGTGTTTTTGCTGCATATCTCATTTTACGGTCATCTCCTTGGTGCATATAACACATTCTGCTTTGCAAAATGAGATTTATTTTTAAAAATCACATGCAACAGCACTTTAAAGCATCTCCACTCCCATCAAGGCTCCTGCTAGTCTTTTTACTTTCTTTTGAGCCTAATTTCTCCAGTTTTGTTCTTCTTGAACCATCCTTTCATCCTTCTGCTCACCACCATTTTACACATGTTCATGTCTCCTGGTGTACTGTGCTACTGTCCCCTATGTGTATTGTTATTTCAGTCCAGTCTAATCTGTTGTCCCTCTGTTCATAGTCAATATGGTCTAATAAGAATTGTCAGTTTCCATAAAGACTTTTCTTATTCATGAAAGTCTTTTCTTTCTGGATAAGGCTGTAGTAAAGTATGGTTGATATTAATACCAGTTTAACAGAGAGCACTGCTATTAACTATTATAGAATTGCGTTTCTTTTTATTTTAAAAAGTAAAGGTATTAGAAGTATTAGTATTATTTAGAAGTATTTTAAAAATCAAATGAAAATAGTGAAGCTCCCTCTAATTGAGCAATGCATACCACAGATTTTTTTTTTAATAACATCTATCATGTTTCTGCATTTACACCAGTAAAATACTTTGGTGATGTGCTTGTTGTAAGCAGTAAAATTATATAGTCTCTTAGTGATAGAGCAATACTTTTGTTTTGCATGACAATAATTTAATAACCAGTTTCCAGCCATTTTATTTATTAAAAGCACCTGCTAAGACAAACAGAATGCGGTTTTCCATTTAACAAGGTTGCTATTTAGACGAAGAGAAAGATCTTTTTCCTAAGTGCTGACATTCAAATTGCACCTTGTTGATCTCCAGGTTGCCTTTTCCAATACCTGAATCACTGAAGAGATGCCAGGTTTTCCCGGTCCATATAGCATTAGGAGTATTGAGTTGCCTCACTGAAGCAAATGACAAAATTTCTATGAAGTTTCTTGGGAAGGACCATGATTTTGTCTGTTAAGAGTGCAATAATCATCCTATAAATTGGTGTTAGTTTCCCCAGTTCCTGGTGTCTGGGTGTGCTGCCTCCCTGTGCACTGACAGCTGTTGGCCTCCTCCCCCTGTTTGCACTCCCTGTTTCTGCCTTATGCCTCAAACCTGCATTGACACGTTGCCCCACTGCTTGCTGTTAAAGGGGATGAGTAGTGATAACATTTAAATTGCTGTTGAACATGTGTGTGCCCAATATAAAGGACCGGGAAATAAGCACTGGGACATCACATGGAAAGCTGCAGGCATCACACTGTTTCCGCTAGGTCTGCTTATTGACAGTTAAATAGAAGTGCATAGGATTTTTAGGAAGCTCTCATGTGACTCTTTGGCATGGTCAGCCATTTACCTTATATAACAAGTGAAACACTGGTTTTTTCAATACAATCACAATAAGTAGAAATACCTACAGAAGAAAAGAGAGAGACACCAGTATATCTATTTATTTTATCTGTCCATTAGAAGCTATTAGCTCAGTACTAATATATGGCCCTCATTTGAAGATGTTGTCCAGTTATTTTGTTATCTTCCATGATAACATTCCAGACAGTTACATGCACTGTTACAGGAGAAAAAGAGAAATTTAATACCTTGGTTTAAATTCCAGAAACACTCTTCCTATGACTGATATGTTGATTTAGGTTGATTAAAATGTCAAATTTCTTTTCCGTAGAAGGGACTATTCCCAAGTATTCCATTCTTAATCCATATCTTTGTAAGGTTACACCATTCACAGTACATTGACTATATGAATGTTTCATACTATTTTATTGCCACTAAAAGGGGCTTTGTTCTTCCATTGTGAGTTTTGTCTGAATAAATTTCTTATATGAGAGCGTACAGCACTCGTAGAGAGATGCCGACAAGCAGTCTGGAGAGATCACTTTTGTACTTGCTGATAAAGGCTCTTTCAGCTGCCTTTGTGTGGAACAGCTGTGACATCTAATGACTAGTTAGATCTATCCTCGGTGAGTATGCTGTGTGGATATTCCAGAGGATATATCCCTATACTCTCCTCTCTGTATTTAATAGGAGTCGTCTAAACAGAATCAGAGAGCAGCCAAAGGCTGGGGGTTAGTGCATCCCTTGATGTAATCAACATTTATTTCAGCAGTTTTGTTCTGCTATCAAAGGCTGCCGTGTTTTCTGCATAGTGAGCTAAAGCATTGAAAATTCACTTTTGAGGGATCAAAAGTAGATTATTAAACTTGCTTTTATGTAAGATATGTATGGCAAATGGAATCAGGAAAAAACAGTCAAATTTGTAACACTGTTCTGAGCAAAAGTATCTTTGAAATCTCTATGAGAGCATGTATTTTCATTTTGCTCATTATTCATGTAGAACAAAAAGGCTAAATTAATTAATTGCTGATGGAAAAAGACAGAGGGGTTATTAAAAACGATTTCAAGAGGTTGGTCATTTAGAGGGTGTATTTCTAGGTCCCTGCTTTCACAGCAGAAGACTCAAGAGACTCCTATTAAAGGCCATGGGAATGACTTTGTGGGACTTCCACACTAGCAATGAGAGGGTAACCTGACATTCCTGAAAGTCCCACTGCCATTCCTGTGATGGAGCATCTCAAGCCAGTGCTTCAGATGCTGTGTCTGCGTGTTGTGTCTCCGAGGCCGAGGGCTGCGCGTGCGAGCGAACGGCTGGGCCCGGAGCTTGGGGGTACCAGCTGAGGTGTGCTCAGGATATCGAGGGGCTCCACACTAGGACAGGTGTTCAGGATTATTTGTCAGCATAACAACTGTCTTATATCCATCCAAACAGCCCAATTAAAAATAGAGTAGTGTGAGAAGCTTGTAATGTATCTGTAATATAGGAAATCAGATATCTTTTACGGCCTTGAGCAGAAACAAAATCCAAGCTATTTTGATAAATGAAGTTTTGTTTTGAATGTATTATATGTATTATTCTCCTGGAAACTGAATGTGAATTTGAATGTTTATTTTGTTTTTTCTCTTGTTACTAATTTGCTCTCATTTGACTCCATGCTTCCTTTTAAATTTCCTCTCAAGGTATGCACTCTTCCTGTTTACTTGCTTTTGAAAACACCATCTGACTGTTTTGACAATTGAGTTATAATCCTGTTGTTCCAGATCTGTGTTGCTCCTGTCATTTGTTAGCACTCTAATTCACTTTAAAATAATGTCATACAAATTGAGGTGATTTGGAAAACTGTATTAAGCTAAAGCATTAATTGATTGTTTTTAATTACATTATTGCACATGTGGACAGGTATGGCTTACATTGGAAAAAGTGGTGCTGGTATTAAAAGCTGTGATTAAGTTTTCTATAATTATTATCTGAGTAATAGAAAATGTTTCTGTGGTTCACAGTATAAACCAAACAGGCACTCTCTGATTACCAGCCCGGTGCACCTGTACTAACCCTTTTTCTCCTGCTTCCCTCTACACCAGCCCCTGCAGTGGGTATAAGGAGTCTTCGTTTGAGCAGATGGACAGGGGAACTGGGGTTCTTTGGTCAAGGAGGCTGCCAGGCCATGCTTATTCATGTTCTTGTTCTTCAACTCACTGTCTGTCTGCCTTTCCTTCAGTGTCAACTTTGTGGTTTATTTGATTTTTCTTTTGCCTCATCTTGTGACACCAAGTGTCAGCCCAGACTGCTCCATAGTAGCTGCTGTTTAATCCTTTCTGTACTCATTGGAAGACTGTGAGAAATGACTCAGAAGAGTTGAAGCAACCTCAACTCTTCTGAGAAAAACCCTGATCCCACGTAGCAAGAACCCTCTCTTCCACGTAGGACCCTTGGGGGAGTGCCTTTTTCATCAAGGGATCCCCCTGTTCCCATCTTCTCCTGCCTCTCAGGTGGTCTTTGTCCTATATCTGTCTGACTTGGTTCTTGCAGGTTGCCAGAACTCTGGGGCGAGATATTTTTATCTTTCTCGGTGTGTAGGATGATGTCTGAACATGCAGCCTGGCACAAACCTTTTATTGTTGCAGCAGTGGGAGCTTGAGGTTTCACTGGTTTGGAAAACACTTGCCTTCTGCACATCTCCATCCTAGCAACCCATCTGTCCTACCAACAGAAGGGGCAGCTACCAGTGCAAGTAAGACATTTCCTGTGGGAAACTATAGAGAAAATGAACACATACTATTTATTCCCAATGCTTCCACTGAATTTATGAGAACCCCCTGATAGGTCTTTTTTTCATATTTCAAGATCTACCTTAAAACAAGAGGGCCCTGGGAGTTTCCAGGTTTCCCATGGGAACCTGGAAACTCCAGATAAAGCTTGTCCTGCTGTAGCGAAGTAGGTGTTTTATCTGCTGGACCTGTTAGCCAAACCCCTCCTCAATATGGCTCAGAAATTGTCCACATCACTGCAGGGCGGAGAAGTTCAGGTCTTCTCTGAAGATGGAAAGCGTAATGAAGAAAGGAGCTAAAGGAGGATGAATTTCACCTGACATAGCCGTCTGAAAGCAATAGACTGTGGTTTTTAGTGAGGCATCTTGGTTCCCTCTGAAGTCATGAGACAGATGGACAACTTTAGATTTATCCCACACTACAGCAAGTGAGATAAATCTCTTTCTGAGGGAGTCAGGCTCTTCTCTTTTTCTCTGCTGGCTCCAAAGGAAGTCTTATGTGACAAGTTCAGCAGGCACTGATTATAGTTGGAGAAAATTGTGTCAGCCCAAGTAAGAGGGTATCAAGCTTTACCAAATAGCTAAAGCCAAGACCCTACCTGTTAAGGAAGCTAACCAAAAAGGCCTGTAGCCATCTGTAAAATCCCACTCACATGATACCTACAAAGAATGTCGAGAAAGGCAGATAGATTCCTTAGGGCATTCTGTATTTATATTGCTGCATATTCCTTTGCGGCAACTCAGTAGCCTTGTGTTAGTGAACACAACGGCTGCACAGCCCAAGCTGAAACTTGGAAGCCTTTTACCCTCTTGGGAAGCTCTCAAGAAAGGCAGGGAGGCCTCCTGCACTTGTGGGTGATCTGGTGGATGTGTGCCTACTCTGAGGAACCAGCCTTCATCTGCTCTCTCATTGGGAGCTGCTGCTTTAGCTCCTTGGGCCGAGAGTGGAGCACAGTGGTGCTTCACCTTTCTCCCCATTCCTCTCACATATTCCAGATTGAGCTCTCTGTTTTTATTGTGTTGGTGATTTTTGTCTTTGTTATGATCTTTAATGTTGGATGGATAAGTTTTTTTCTTTCTTTCTTTCTCTTCTGAGTAATTTAATGACATTTTTTTAATGGCTCAAGCAATCTCAGGCTCTGGCCAAGACTGGGCAGTTTACCAGCAAACCCCCTGTGTGGGTGGGGTGAGGGCACGTCATGAGACTTTTGCTTTTTGCATATCTCCATCTGTTGGTAGGACATCTTGTACCCACTGTCTGGGGATGGCACTGAGGGGCTTGAAGGAAACAAATAAACAGGTAAGAGTTTTCTATTTCTTCTCTTCACACAGACTGAGGACTACAGCACCCAGGTTCCACATATGTGTCTAGGATTGATTCTTCTTCAATTGGTATCAGTAGAGCTAAGGAAAAACATGAAATAGCTTTGTCTCAGCAGTTGAAATGATTCTTGGTCAACATGCTGTATTTGGAGAACAAGCAATGTACATAGCAATGGAATTCCCCACCCAGCTGAATGATGTGTCACTGCCATCCTTCAGCCCAGATCAGATACTTTGAGGCTGATGTTCAATTGCAGTAAAACACCAAGAGCTCTTGCTGACAGGATCCAGACCTTCTGACCATTAGGCATTTTGTAATTACGTGTTTGCAAATAGGCTTTTTCTTAAGTCCTTATGGAATCCCTTTAAAAAAAAACCAAAAAGACGGCAACAAAAACTAAACACAGTTTTTTTTCTGTTTCCCTCTCTGTTACTCTGGTGCTTATAAAGCAGGGATATGCTTGACTTGGAACAGTGCAACATGCAAATTTTAATTAACATAAAACATAAACCAAACCAGCCTCTCTTCTCACTTCAATATGCAGATTCAGTTTGTAATTCGTGCTAGGTTGTGATGAGAGAAGGATACTGGATCATTTTTGGTACATTCTGTTGCATGTTTACTCAGATTTGTTTTTGCAGTTTACTGTATGTTACATTTTGGGAGTGAATGTAGTAAAAGGTGCGTTTGTGCCCTCCAAGATAGGTAAAGGGACAAGGGACATGTTGCTAGCATATCCCACCATGTCCAGCACAGGGAAAGGCTGGGCATGAAGAGACAGCAAAAATCTTCTGGCAAAGTGTTCTTCAAGAAATGATTTGTGCAAACAAATCCTCAAGCTCAGGAGAGCTTGTTCCTCTCAAATGAATTATCTCTTAATTTACTGTTCTTGTTTTCACTGAAAGACTACAAAAAGAGTTGCACTAGGTGAGACCGGGTGTGCACTGATTTTTCACTCCTGAGGAAGGTTATCAGGAGCTGGCTCTCAGTCCACCTGTTCACTGGATAGATAACTGGAAGATCTGGACAAAAGGGTTGTGCATGTGAATTTCTCTTCAGTGAAGAAAGAAAAAATCAAGGATTGCCTTCAAAGCAATTTAATGATGTGTGTTTTTCCATAGATCTCTCTCAGGGCGAATTGTCGGAGGAGTCTGGTGGTTCTTCACTCTCATCATTATCTCCTCCTACACTGCTAATCTCGCTGCCTTCCTTACGGTGGAAAGGATGGTTTCACCCATAGAGAGTGCAGAGGACCTGGCTAAACAAACTGAAATAGCCTATGGCACTTTGGATTCAGGCTCAACCAAAGAATTCTTTAGAGTAAGTCTGTTAAATCTCCTTTAAGTGCCTAATTTATGGGTTTCAGTTGTTTGATTTTACCCAGCTGTAATAGCCATCCTGGTGAAAGCTGCTTTGTGCAATCAGGACAGGCCTGAGTGCAGATTTTGATATCAAAAGGCATTTTAGCAAAAATGGGTGGTTTTGCTTAACCTGAAACATCTCAAGATAGAAAACCTGACCTCTGCTGTCATGGGAAGGGTTTTGTAACACCAGTTTCAGAGCCTTGGTCTGACGAGCAGTAATGCAGTCGTTGGCACAATACTTAGCAGAGAAAACTCTTGCAGGGAGTGATGCTCTTGACCTACTTGCTGTGCGTGCCCAGCTGGCAGCCGGTGATGCCATTCCACGTGGTGCTCACTTGCCAGAATGAAGGGGGGATGGGAGGCCTGTGTTGCTGCTCACTCCTGGTGGAGCATTGATTGCTGCCATTGTTGTGTCTTCACTGCTCGACAGCATCAGACTGTGGCTGTACCTGACAGTCAGGTAGAGATTTTGTACCCCAGAGCTCTGGGTTTTTTTCACCTTGGCTAGGGAGATGCAGGGTTTGCAACATTTTGGGGGTAGGGGCAGGTGCACACTTTTATTTAAGATCATCCTTTCTTTCTTCTCTTGCCAAGCCACAGGCTGAACTGCAGAGAGTTTAGGAACTCTCTGCATTAGGAACTCTAAATATGATCTCAGTCCACTTTTATATCTCTGAAAACATCATTCTGAAAAGCTCTTATTTCTTTCCAAGGGTGAACTGGAATGCTCAGGCCTTTCAGGGAGCTCTTGGTTCCCTCTCAGCAGTGCCAATCAGATGCCATTCAAACCAACATTTATTTTTTTATAGAAGAGTGGTCAGTGCTGCAGGACTAATTACTGCCTGTCACGCGTGCTGGCCAGTTGCAAGCAGGAGGGAGACTAAAAAGTCCTTGCTGCTGTAGGCTGATGGGGAGAAGGCTCTTTGGAGAAATACTCAGGGCTCCTTGAATTTACTTAAGATTTCAATACATGACTGCACACACACATACATGTACATAGAGGTCTCATGTAAACCTGAAAGCTTTTGCACTCTGCCTGTAATGTGTTTATATTAAAAGAGATACTCAGTGGTTCTTAATTAACTGTTGTAGCAGGTACATTACAACACAGAACAAGCTTCTGTTTGTGTTAAAATCCTATGAGATAAACACTGACCTTGTAAGGGTGACATTAGTGCATAAAAATTTTTATTCTGCCTAATTATCAACCCAAGACAGTATTATCTCTACAGCAAAAATTAGTTGAGTGCACCTGTCAAAAGAGGTAGCACAACTTGTTTAGAAATATTGGTTTTGTTTATAGTCACTATACTGATCTTAGGGGGAAAAATGCCTTCTTTTGACTATCTTGTTACAGTTCATATAGAAAGAGGGATTGTATGGGGATGTTCCTTCATTTCCTTAAATAGTTTGACGCAACAAGGAAACCCCTTTTCACAGAGAGATCAAAGGAATGAGCGTTTCATGTGAAAGGATACAAAGTCTGGTAAATGTATGAATGCTTTGTTGTGCTGTTAATAATCTTGAGATGAGCTGTACGTCTCTGCTGGTGCCGGGAAAAGCGGGGCTGTAAATGAGCTGATCTGTCAGGAGCTGCCAGCTCCATCAGGCCAGGACAGGAGCTGGATAGGGACAGACGAGACTGGAGCACCAGCAGTGTGGAACAAGGCTGTGTGGGCCAAGGGGGAAGAAGAATGAGTCCTAAGTGTGCTTCTCTCTCTTTGGCGTTCTCAAGGCACACAACATAATTTCAGTTGTATTAACTTCTACAGAGTAATTAATTTGAATAGAGTGATGCATCCATGGAAGTGTTGTAATTAGAGTCTTCTTCAGTTGATTTGAAAAGGGCAAAAGCTTTGCCTTAGAAAAAATGCGTATGTTCACATAAATATGTCATTGTACAGTCTTTATTAGTTACTTAATAAGATGGTAAAGGTGGCTGAAACTTGAAGTAACTTAGAGGAGTATTGCTTTCCAAGGTCCTGCAGCACAGACTGCACCTCTCTGTATTTTAGGGGACTTGTTCTCCCTTAGCTCTCTTTTCACTCTGCTACCAGAGGCATCAGTGGGAGTGACAGTGCTCCGAGTTCGAAAAAGCCATGAGTTCTCTGGAGTACAGGGTGATGCTTATCCCCTGTATAAGGGGAATATTCTCCACCCATTTTCCCCCAGCATTTTGCTAGTTCAAGCAGCAGTTAGCTGAGTGGCTGATGATCATTTACTCAGTGAGAAGGGAGTGAAGAACTTGGCTTTGTAGCTGAGACATGACTTCACACAGGAGGTTCAGGACAGTCTCCCCAAGATCCCATTAGGAAGCTTGTATGGCTATATATTTTTCTAGAGCTGTAAGGCTAAAATGTTTCTCAAAGATACAGATCAGACTGACCTTAATGGCTGCTGTTGGGCAGTGGAAGGTGCCAGAAAGGAAAAATTGCCTCCTGATGAATCATAAAGGGATGACATGTAAGTGAGCTTCAGGTCCCCACCATCTTGTCTACATGTGCTAGGAGGAGCTTCTTTAGAACCTCCAGGCCATGGCTCCCTTCTGCCAGCCCCATTTCCAGACAGGATCACTTTTGAAGGTTTTTCTTCACAGTGTGAATACCTGAAACTGGACTGATACCAGCCTCTCAATTCAGATGAACAGATGGTAATGACTTTGAGCCACTTCAGACCTGGGCAGACTCCAGCTCATGACCTATTTTCCAGTCTTGGCGGTTTCCCTAAACATCACAGTGTCTCCCAGGTGGTCGCTCTCCCAGCTATGGGGGTTAAGCTGGACACACCATTGCTGCTTGGGGCTTGCACAGTGACTGCTGTTGGCATGACACTGCTCTCACAGTCCCAACACTGCTCTCACAGTCCCAGCACTGCTCTCACAGTCCCAACCAGAGCTGGTATGTTGTAACAGTTTCGCAGCAGACACTGTTTACACTCCTCACTTGTCGGTGATTCTCTGTGTGAGGGCATTTGTCCTCCCAGTATATCTAAAATTCAGAGGAACCTTCCTGTGTTCTCATGGTTGTTGCTTGTTTCTGCTCAGAAACATCTTACATTTTGCACTAATTAGCTTATAAAGGCATTTAAATGACAATCAATAGATTACATCAATTCTCTTTTGGCTTTCAAAGGGCACTCATCCATATTGAAAAGGAAAAGAAAGAACCTCTCCTGAGATATTTATTAACACATGGTCTCAGATTAAGGACTCCAGAATTCCTCTTTCTCTTTCTTGAAGGTTGGTGAAGGCCTATATCAGAAAGAAGTTTCAAATTCCTAAGCTACTTTTAAGGGTGTATTTGTTGGAATTAACATCTTCTAATACATTCAATTAAAGTTTCAGCATATTTGAGCAACTTATGAAATCAATGTAATGCCATTTAAAAGAAATTTAGCACTGAGCCTAAGTATAATACCACACTCTAATACATCCCACCTCCAATATGCATATATTCAAAAGGCATGACCTGTACAACCAATTACTGATTCTTATCTAAACTTGGCTGTATCTGAATTCCAGCAGAAGCAGAACATGTTTGTAGACATTTAGAAATATAAATTACCCTTGAATTTATGGTGGTTTCTTTTAATTGATAGAAGATACCTCTGTTAAAAGGCTTCTGCAAAATAATTAGCCAAGTTTATGTTTGATCATTGACAAACACAGCTGACCTGCTGGTACACTTCATTGAGAACTTGTGTAGTTAATCACTGTTAACTAAATTAAGAAGAAAAGAAGATCTCAAATGATTGTTATTTTATTGTAGAAATTTTTCTTTGTATATTTCTCAGCACAAGTTCAAGGATGTCCCCGACCAAACAACTCAGCTACCAAGTAGGTCTCCCATGCCTCAGGTGAAATGATTTGCTGCCCTGAAGTCAGTTCCTGAATTTTTCCTCCTGGAAATGTCATTAATTGCCAGATCTGTTAGGCATTTCAGTAGAAAGGCCAAAGATCCTTTGGGCATGATGGTTGTTCCAGCTCCTACAGTTTGTTCATCAGTTTCCTCAAAAAGTGATTCTTTGCAAACCAACTTCAGATGTGAGTCCTTTCTGGACTTCGTCTGTACATGTAAAAAATATGTACATACATAAAATATGTATAAACCCACAGTTTTTAAGGCACAGGAAGTCATGCTAAGGATGGCCTCTTAAGATGTTCCCCATTTTGGTCTCTTCTTGGTTTCATCAAATCAGAATAGTTCAGCAGGGACAGATAGAAAGCACGAGATTTGCTGGCAAGAGGCTTTGCATTTCTGGTTGCCCATGCTGAGGAGAGGTGCTTTGACATGCAAACAGCTACCAGAAAAAGTTATAACTGGGAAGGGGACTGGTGAGGTATCTCTTTAAACTTAAATACCAAGTTGTTTAGCTGGTAAAACTAAAGGCAACTTGGAAAACAATTTGCTGGAAAGCAAAGTAAAAAACACCAGGCAAATTAGCACCAAAAAAGAAAATTAAAATCTATCTGAAAGAACAGTTAAAGAACAAATGAACTCCAAATTCTATTGAAACTGAAAATGTTCCTTTAACTCATCAAAAGAGTTTTGAAATACTTTCAGCTAAAAGCACATGAGGTAGCTCAGACATGCCCTCCTGTTCAGTAGAGCCTTGTGCTGGGCTGTGTGAGGAGAGCCTGTGGTGGCACCAGTGGGTCTCTCCTGGCTCGAAAGAGCCAAGTACCACTTGCCCCCGCAGCTGGCAGCATGCAGAGAGGATTCCCCATCCAGGTGCCTCTGACTGTGGCAGACGAGGCCAATGCCAGTCAGGCAGCCAAGGTGGAGCACAGAGCCTCAGGAGAGAGCGAGGAATTGTGACCGTAATGCGTTCGCAAGCCCTGGTGTGTTACACCCCTTATAAGTTAAAGAGCTCATTGCTTTCCTCTGATGATAAGGTTGTGTGAAGACGAGAGGGAAATAAATCCCACGAGCAAGCGGTTTACGTAAGGAGAAGCCTTGGGTTATACACCCATACCTGCCATACGATTTTTATGCATTCTGTGCAATCAAACAATATTGAGATCATCATTAGAGGCTATTAAAAACACCATTGTGACCTCTGCACGCAGCACTAAGGGTTTCATCTGTAGCTAAACTCTTTGATTTTTAATTTCAAAATTTATTTTGCTAGTGAAGATGAAGGACTTGTTTCTAGCACAGCAGTCATACAAATGCTTTGCTTTTGCCTTAGGATAAAACTATGATTAGCAGTTTGGAGCTTTCTGTGTTCTTGACATCGAGCAAAACAACACAGTCATCATAACAAATTCCTGACAAAAATATTGAAGTGTGATTGTATTTATGGGCTTTAAAGAATAGAACATCACTGAAAAGTGGTAGCTTCAAAGATGAATTTTATAGATCTGAGTTATGCTATGTGGCAATGGTTAATCATAAAAAAGTACTGTAGTTAACTGTTTTTCAACACAGAAGGTGTGAAAATTTTATTCACCCATATATTTTCTCTCCCTTCCCGTTTGATATAGGTGGGAGCATGTACAAATATTAAAAGGTGAATGTATGCGTGCAGAGAGATCCGAGCCTCTCCATTGCATGGATGATAGATGTTCTGCTTCTGGGGTTCATTTAATCTCTTGAACCTCCTTTCTGCCACATGGCCAACAGGCAGTTTTAAAGGCAACAGGAAATCAAACGTGACATAATTGCAAAAGAAATGTTTCCCATGAAGTGATCTAATGTCTTTAGGCCTATAGATTGGAGAGGAAAATGTATCCTTACAGGAACTAAAATTAACAGCTCATCCATCATCCACTCCTTGTAAAGGAAGCGTTTGAATGGTGGGGGGCTTAAGGTGGCTGAACCATTTTACTAATTTCAGCAGGCAAGCCAGGATTTAGCAAAGCTTTCAGTCAACACTTAGTAACAAATATTTGAATAAATCTCTCCATTATCTTCAATAACAGATGGCATTTGTCTGTCAGCTCTTGTGTTTGTGGTTTAGACTTTCCAGCTCACCCCTGTCTCCATACCACCCAGCAGTCACCCTCTGTAAGAGCAGGGCTGTGGGTTCTGGGGGCCAGGTAGTGAGAGGAGCTGCAGCCCATGGGAGGCTGGACACAGAGGGGCTGCAGCTCATGGGAAGCCAGGCACAGCAGCTTGGAGTGGGTTAATGCTGTAACTATGTCTGTACCACAGAGGCGAAGCAGAGAGTGCCTGGGGGGAAAATCGCTTGCTGTTTGAATGCTCTACTTTTTGGAGAGCTGCTCTATGATAATGATAATGACATTGCTCAAGACAGCAAGGACCCTGGTTTTTCAAGTCTCTACTACTTTATGTAATGCTGCTGTGTCACATTAGTACATGCTTATTAGAGATTCATTTAAAATACATGGGTGCTGATAAATGACTCACAGCACTGCTACTGTTACTTTTGCATGATTAGAAAATACATGAAGGTTTAGAAACTCTAATGATGTGAATGTGAAACATCCCTTCTTGCAGTCCTCTGGGATTTCTCCATCATTGCCTGTATATTGGCCTTTTCTGTCTGGAGCCGAAAACTCATTAGACCTGACAGTGTTCAGATCATGTGCTGGAAATGCCGTTCTCTGTTAATTTATTACGGGCCAAATCCAGAGCAGGGCTGGTTGTGCTGCTCAGTTGCCCAGACAAGACAACTCTGCTGAATATGTCAATGCTGGAAAGATGCCCCTTAGCCTGAAGGCTGACGTAAGCCTCCCTCCAGCCAGCTCGAGTGTGTGCTGCTCCTGCTCCCCGGGCACACAGACAGACAGACAGACAGACAGACAGACAGGCTTACCCAGCACAGCTGTCCAGATCCCTGGCATGTGCCACCCAGCCTCTGTCACCCCCCCTGGCACTGCTTCCTCGGGGCAAGTGCTGCCCGAGCGCTGGCTCTGTCCCTGAGTCACAGAGGATTTACAAAGGCAGCTTGTCTCTGGTAAGGACTTTCATTTTAATTTCCCAATCAGCATTGCAACAAGGAGGAATGGATGGCAGCAATAAAGTGAGGAGATGAATATAATCTGAAGTTCAGTGTTGTGCCAGGAAAGGACATCTTAAAATCTTGATTTACATTCTGCTGCTCAGACTGTTACTGACATGTCAGCAAGGTCTGGTTGCAGCCGGAGTGACTCTGCTTGTCTGTCTGTGTGAGCAGAGCTCGCTGCAGAAAAGGTGCCTGTTAAAGCAGCTACGGCACATCACCTGCCTGCCACCATAGGTCACACTTTGAAAAGGACCATGATACACAGGGAGAAAGTCTCAAAACATAACTCCTAAAGTATTGTATTATTTCTGTAACACGCTTTTGTAATCAGGCACTGTCTTATATCAGGTGTGGAAAAACTAATGATGCTGAAGCCTGGAGGGGTTTTGTAAGGCTGCTTCCCCAGCTGTTTGGGTGGGCAGCACTGCTGTGGACTGTCCTTCCCCACCCATTACCACCTCCATCAGCCCCCTGCTGGACTCCCCATCTCTCAGCCCCATGCAGGGGTAGTCTGCATCTTGACACAGAGGATTCTACAGAAAAGCAGCAGCCCAGGGGTTTGCAGGCCTGATCCTTCTGCTCTCTGGGCTCTGTTTGCTCCAACTGAAAGAAAAATGCCGTTTCTAAAGCCTAAGTTATCATTTGAGCAAGAAACCAATATGACAATGTCTCCCATCACATGCTTGGCTGCAAAATATTATTGGTCACCTTTTCTTTTATGTATGTGCATACACTCTCAAAGATTTGTGTGTTCCTACAAATGTACAGACTAGTTTACGTGTGCATGCTTGAACCTTGCTTCTCTGTGGCGTCCCACAAATAAACCGTGGGTAGAGGTTGGTAGAGTTGGGGTTTGGCCTTGCTAGAAGAGAAATGCCCTGACCTACTTTCTTCTGCTGAGAATGTAATAAAAGCAAGAGGTTCATGTAATGATGGGATTGATTTTTCTGTCCATATAGGTAAGTAAATTGCTGGCATCACAAGTTATCTGTGGCTAAAAGCTGTGACATTGATCTATTAGATTCTGCCCTATGACCTTCAGTAAATGACATCTCTGCTTTCATGTCCTCACTGGGGAAGGGGGACTAATGGTGCCCTCTGGCCTTCATGAGACCTATTTTTACCTTCTCAGTAAAGAGCTTTGAAATCTCAGGCAGGTGGACCTTACTAATAATACTTACCATGTTCTTATGTAGCATCATCGTTAGGCTGGCCTCCATGTGCTCCAGGGCTGAGACTGGGCTGAGGGCTCCCACCAGTGTCCCTCACTCCCCCTCAGAATCAGCTGTGCCAGGGATGACTCAACGTCAGGCTTGGGGGGGAGTGGAAAGGCATCAAATCAAAGCCATATCCAAACAGCAAACACAGTGGTGCCACTCCACTGCAGTTTGCCATATTAGAAGTTCAGTCAAGCAACTGCCTAAACCCAGTGGGTATCAGTGGGGCCCAGGCCAGGCAGCAGCAGCAGTACCGAGGCAGTCTCTTGGCAGTTTTTTCATTCCTGTTTAGTAGCTTGCTTTTAAATAAGCTCCTGGACTCATTAGCTGCTGCAGAAAAGCTAATTGCACACGTGGAGGAAAAGCAATGAGTGATGATAATGAAGCTGCGGTTCACACTTAACTGCCCAAGTTCATTCCAGTGAGGTGTGCATCTATACAAAGTGAGGTGTGTATCTGTATAAAGGCAGCATGTATTATTCAGATTAAATACCTGCTCTGATTTTAGTATGGACCTTTGTGTTTTGTATCAGCAACATCTGTCTGACTTAAGGGCTGTAAATCTCCTTTGTTAAGGAGCTATAATGTAGTCATAGGGCCCGTGCAGCTGAGGAGAGTGGGAAGTCTGCTGCTTTAGGACCTTTATTGATGTCTCTGCCTACCTTTATGTGTGTGCTGCAGTCAGGATACTCCACATGTTTTTTTATTTTGCTACACTTTGTTTATCACTCTTAGTTTTGAAGGCAGAGGTAAAAAAATTAATATCAGTATAATCTAAAATTTTTTGAAGAATAAAACAGAGAATATATAGCTGGATTTTTAAAATAAAATTTATTTGGGTAAATTTGGCTCATGACTGGATGAGCAGCAGCCCTCACCTGTAGGAGAACAATTTGAGCTTGACTGCTGGGAAATCACTTCCTGGTGCCTGTCATAAGAAATTAACGACCATTTTAGTAATATTTAGTAAAATATCCCAACAGGGTGCACAAGGAGACATTTTGAAGAAGACCTTCAGGTTGTAGAGGAGGTGGTAGGGAGAGTTAAACGTTCTTAAATAGGTAAAGGACATCCCTGTAGCATACTTTAACTACAAAAGAGGAATGTTGCTTTGTTCACAACAGCTTCACCCCTACTCAGTAGTGGAGGAGGTGACACAATGTCACTTCTAGCAGAAGTGTGAGACAGATGTCTGCAGAGGGGGAAGGGAATTCGATCATTTGGAGAAGATTTCATATTTTAGAGCTGAATTTAACCAATGTCAAAGAATTGTCCAAGATGTGCTGGGGTTTGCAAGGTATCTCTAGGTGATTTGGAATGTGCAAAAGTGTAACCAAGGCACCAGGTCTAGCTCAGCTGGAGCCACATTTGTGGTTGCTGAGTTTTTTGATTGTTGGATGGATTGGAGAAATAGCTGCAACCAAGGGACAAACTTGCCTCCTTCCCATGCCTCTATCAGTCACCCAGCCCTGACTGGCCACGCTTTTGGATGCTACCACACACTCTGGCTGATTTTTCATTTCACTGCTGGAGCCAACCACGCATCAAAAACTAGGAGAATTAGAATGAAAGACAGTGTTAAAATTGTGGACTGATGGAATTGGCATCTTCTTTTCAAATGAATGCATTGCTACCCAGAAGCAATGTGTATTTAGGTGCTGATTAGTCACGGGCCAAGTGAAGTGAGTCCTTGGCACGAGAGCTGCTGGCTCTGCTGACAAGGAAGGGAGCTGCCTGCACCCTTGGCTGTGGTGTTTGTGGCTCATACTTCTGCATAAACATATCCAAATAAAGAGAGGAAAAAAAAAAGCCAGCATTATTGACAAAGCAAAGGCCAGTTCTATTTATATCTGCTGTAAGGCTGCGATAATGAAAAGATGCTTTAATGTGTCTCAGGGCCTAGATGAAACACTGAAAATGTTGCTTTTAAGAAAAAAATTATAATAATATCCCCTTGAAATCCCGAAGAAATGCGTGTGGCGGACTTCTGGAGAGCAATATCAAAGAAATAGGAGTTGCAGAGCATAGGGAGTTACTGCAGTTATAGGCTTTGAATTGGCTTAAATCTTTGCTTTTAAGTTTTTTTTTTCCTAAGTATCTCTTTTAAAGTAACACTTTATTGACAGGGAAAATGTTTTACTGCCACTGAACTCTAGCAGCAGTGCTGATCTGTCAGACCTTGCCTTACTTTGGAGTGTAAATCCTTTCTCTGTGGTTGCTTCTGCTGTCTGGCCCCTCTTATGGGTGTCAGACTCCTAGGGGGGCTGCAAGAGGCAGTGTGAACGTCTGCAGAGGGGGACAGATGGGTAAGAATGTTCTTTCAACACAGAATTTGGAGCTTTGTAGTTAGGAAAGATATTTTTCTTTTCTGGAAGTCTTTTAGGGGTTTCTAGAATGGTTGGGTTTTGTTGAGGCAATTGGAAAATTTGAAAAAAAAAATCACTAAAAATACCATCTGGTCATTTCATCCCATTGCATCTTTGACCAGCTTTAATCGACTGGTTTTTTCATGGCATTGAGCAGGTTTAAAATATGGCTCTAGGAGCAGAAAATGCCCTCGAGCATTGGTGAGCACGTGTGCAGGTGTCACAGGCCGTCTGGTGGCACTGTCCCTTTCTCCAAGAAGCCTCATCATAAGTAATTACTTTCACTTTATTATGAATTTGGGTGAACGGCTGCAAAAAGCAGTGCTAATCAAGCAGGACTCAGTGGCCAGAGCTCATTACATCCCTAGTCCTCTCTCTCAGGACTCCTGGGATCCTCAGCTAGACTGTGCTCCAAAACCAACACATGCCTGATGCATTTTAGATTAACCTTTTCCAGTCAACACATGCTCTGTTCATTTCTATCTTGAATTTTTGTCTACTTGTACTAGATCAGACTGCTACTCTTATTTAGTTAATTTTATAATAACGAGATACTATGAAAATCCCATTTGGCAGAAGTAGAGGTGAGCAATGACCACATAGAAATGGGAACTGATTTTTAACTACGTCATCCAGATGAGTTAAATGAAGGCAACAGACTATAAAGCTTAGGCTATTTGTTGAAGTTGAAAAGAGATCGGGTTTTCAGTTGTAGGATTTGGTTTTCTGAAGCATGAATGATGATATTCACCCTTTGCCCTTGGAGCAGGGAATGTGCTTTGTTCAGACCGTGTGCGGCCCTGATGCTTTTCACACTCGTCAGATAACTGAGATTATTAACAATGCACAGATGTACTGGCCATTGCTTTCAGGTAGTCAGGCCAGGTGGAAAGAGTATGAAAGAACTTAGTACAGACAAGTATCCACATGTGAGTTAAAAGATTGAAGGAAAAGAAATCCTGGTTTATCTGGGTAGTTAAAGGCACACTCTGCAGAGGAAAACAAGCAAAAGCATGTGTAGTGCATGCACAATTTGGAAGGCACGCGACTTCAGCTTGCTGACAGGTATAAAGAGTAAAGATGGTTTTCTACTTTCTTTTTGTCCCTTGGGTGCCTATTTGCAGATATAAATGGCCAGGTGTGTTTGTATTATTTATGTTAAAAGAAGATGAAGGTTGTAAGGAAGAGAACCTTGAAGCTAAGACATGCTGAAATTGCCACTGCTCCTGCAGTCTCTGTGTTGGCTGGCCGGGCTGTTTTATGTTCCCTTTCTGCCCGGGAAAGCTGCACAGGAAGGGCTGGCAGGCTGGCCACGGGCAGTGCCTGGGACACTGCCTGCACTGCCACCTGCTTAGGTGCTCAGCTGTCACGCTGCTCTGCTGCCCACAGGGCACAGGGGTGGTGGCAGCCACTAGAGACGTGACAACCACCACCTCCTGGCACTTCTGATATCCCTGGAATCCCTGCAGCCCCTCAGGCAGGTTCCTGGGAGCCATGCAGGGCTCTGGGCTGCTCCCAGCAGGGCAGGAGATGAAGAAATACCCACGTACATTAAGTGGGTTGTTAGAAGAGCAGGAGGGCCAAGGTGTGCTCAGAGAGGGCACCTCGAGCAGGCAGTGATAAAGTGGCTGTCAGGGTGTTCTGGCTGCCACCCCATGGGTGCCTGGCCCTGGCCCCAGTGAGGTTCCCTCCTCGGGCAGGATCCATGGTCCTGCAGTCAGCTGAGGCTCAGCACTCCCTGCTAGGAGCTGAGCTGCCACGCTCCCCTCTCAGCTTCAGAGCCACCATCCTCATCTCAGGCTATCCAGTGTTTGCTGTTGCGGGGCAAGGTCAGGAAAATCCATATTCCTTCTTTCAACTGTGTAAGGACCATTCCAGACCCCAGTTACATCCCTCTTTGTCCTGATGCTGGGCAGACAAAGCTGTATGCCCCTCTTTAGCCAGGAGATGCTCACTCTGACTTGTTTTTCACACCCACCAGCCAGCCAGCCCCTCTTGTAACTGGGCTGTATTGTTGTCTCTCTGATTTCCTGTTGTCAGATGGGCTGATTTTAATTGGTTTGCATTTACAGTTGTTTTTCAGTTCATCAGGAAGGATAAAATAAAATCCTGCCCTCTGTGCTCCTCTCTATCCACCGTAGCAACACCAGCTGAGCATGTTAATCTGAGGAGCAGAGCAGGGCTTACTCCTGTGAAGTGTTTGGAGGCTGGTTGTTAAACATTGCATTATTCAAAATGCATTAAATTGTCCTGAATGAGGAGGAAACATGTCTTGATCATCAAGCTGATGGACATTAGCAGTCTTCCACCACAAGTTTGCTAAATTTGAACTAGATTTAGTTACTGCCTGCTTCATTCCTATTCTGCAAGGAAAGCTGTGGACAGGGAACTGGCAAAGAATAGAAGGCATAAATTTGAGGTACCCACAACTTGGGCTGAAAGCCTTATATAAATCCTTAGGATTTCTAGACTTTAGAGAAATGCAGTTGGCATTACTGCCTTCTGTTGACCAAGCAGGAAAGTTTAACTGATAGTCCAGGATACAAATTCTTGACAGTCTGGAGGTGGCTTTGAGATCTGAGGGTGGCTTAAATGTTGCTGGTGGGGAAGAGCGAGAAGGGGAAGTAACATATTTCTCAACATTTCCAGGTTTACAAAGCTTGTATGTTGAGCTAGAGGCTGTTAGGTTTTGCTCAGTCTCAAAACAGGAAAATCAGGAAAAAATATAGATGGGTGACAGGCATTTAACCAGCAATTTTTTCAGCTGTTTGCTAATATTTGTATTTACTGGCTTTTAGGAAAACGGGAAGCCAAATTTTGAATATCTGACTATTGATTCATAAAATATTTTTTAATTACTATTTATATCTCTCGTTTGAGCATCTCTATTGGAAGCCACTAGAATGTCATGGTCTCCTATATCATAGACCTACCATTGCCACTGTGAAAAACACTCCTGCCTTGCTGAAAACTTGTAATAAGCAAATGCCAGCCCTTCCTAGCTGCAGTTAGTGTGAAAAAAAACAATGCTGTGGATTTGTGTGAAGAGGAGAGGCTCCTTTTGCATCTGTTGGCCATGATGGATGAGCTGGGATTTCCCATCCTCCCTCTGGCTTGGTAGCAGAGCAGCACTTGGGCGGATAAACCCAGCACAGAACGGGAGCCAAGGCTGGGACAGGCACACACCATTGCTCATTCCGAGGCTGCCAGTTACTCAGCGATCAGTAGAATAAATGTCTGAGGTATGCTTCTCCCTCCCCAAACATTTTGTCCCCACACTTTTTTCAGGGGACAACGTATCTCTCGCTGAGCTACCTTGACTTTTTAATCTGTTAGCCTTAATCAGTTACAGGGTGTCATTATACCTCTAATCCAGCTAAGCCCAAGGAGCTCAGTCTTGCATGGCTCTTCATTTCCCTCCTTTCTTCTCTCCCAGAGGTCAAAAATAGCTGTCTATGAGAAAATGTGGTCATACATGAAGTCGGCCGAGCCCTCGGTGTTCACCAAGACGACGGCGGACGGGGTGGCGAGGGTGCGGAAGTCCAAGGGGAAGTTTGCCTTCCTGCTGGAGTCCACGATGAATGAATACATCGAGCAGCGCAAGCCCTGCGACACCATGAAAGTTGGAGGCAACCTGGATTCCAAGGGCTATGGTGTAGCAACCCCCAAAGGCTCAGCATTAAGGTGGGTGGAATAATATAACAATATCCATGTTGTTATAGTATTCCACCTACCCTGATGTATTGTGTTGTCATTTTCTTTCTTGTGGATTTTGAGGTAACTTAAAAGTTTAAAATCTTCAATATTCCATGGAGTTAAATAAGACGGTAAATTATGGTTTCATTTATTTAATGCATCCATTTTTTTGTGTTCTCTTCGTGTTGTCCTCTCTGATTGTTTGTTGCTGTTTTAATTTTACAGTTCAATGGCTTTTTCAATTTAAATGGTAAAAGCCAAGTTAACCTGCCATATGTGACGAATGTTAACTGCATGATGTGGTGTTCTTGTTACTTTTTTTCTCAAAGACGATTTCCCCATCCCGCACACTTCAGTTTTGAGCAAATGTTATCCTCCATGCCACCTTCCAATATTTAACCCTGTATTTGCTGTACAGACATTTTGATAGCTCCACGTTCTGTGAAATTTTAGCCAATTTGTCCTCTTGTGCTCCTTTTTTTATACGTTACGATTTCCTAAGCATTTGTGCATTTTTTCTTACAAGTTATGTTTTATCGTTTCAAGAAATGCTGTTAACCTGGCAGTATTAAAACTGAATGAGCAAGGCCTCTTGGACAAATTGAAAAACAAATGGTGGTACGACAAAGGAGAGTGCGGCAGCGGGGGAGGTGACTCCAAGGTCAGCCTCAATGTCACCACAATCGGGTACCTTAGCAAAGAGTAATCGGCAAGGCTGTTATTTTGCTTCTCAAGAAAAAAAACTCAAAAAGAAAGCAGATGAAAACTATTTCACTAATTGTGGTGGGGGAAAAAAGCTGTTTTCTTGTTCAGTAGCTCTTTCAAAGAAACGGTCTTATTTAATATCCTCAGCGGGTTTGTTCGAGCTTGGAAACCTTATTTAACTAACAGATAGAAAGTCTAGTGTTGGTGGGACCTAACGCAGAGTAAATCAGTGAAGTAACTGTACAAGAAACCAATGATCACCTCTGGTCGCCGTTCCAGCTCCTGAGGGCAAGGGTTTATGAGGCTTTTTTTGCCAGGATCAGCTGTGCTGGCACAGACCTGGAGGTGAAACAGCTCCTGTTTCCCTTGCCCTTTTGGGAAGGTTCTGGAAATTTTGCCTGGAGTATTCAAATGTCACCTTTTGTACAGCACTGACCAGTCTTCTGCACACTCCTGTGCAGGAGCCCTGTATCTGTGTTTGACATGCCTTTGATGCAGATGTGGACTCAAATCTGGCTCCAGTGGCAGCAGTGGCAGCGTTAGCACTGCCTTCGCTGAGCTGAGGCTTCCCCCAGCCTTCCAGGCAGCCTGTACTGTGCCTTCACAATGTTGCTTCAATGAACTCATGTATTGCAAATGTTAACTAGTGTGCTTTACTCTTGCCAGTTTTGCTCTGTAGGACTGGCAGTTTCTGAAGCCTTTAACCCAGTGAGGATAAGCTATAGCTAGAGTTGGCTGGGTGCTGTTGGTCACCTTGGGTGCAGGAATTACCAAGAAAATTAATTTAAATGACATTGTTATACTGAAAAGTACTGAAATACATTTTTATAGTGACACCCTCCTACATCTAGTAAAACCAGATCTTTAGGGAACAATAACTCCTAATCTCGCCAATAAAAATGCTTCCGATTTGGTCCAAAATCAATAATAACAGTAAACTGCAGTTTCGGACAATTACTGCAAATTACTACTGCAATCTATTAATAAGAGTTGCATACAGTTGGCTATGTAGGAAATTGCTCAGCTCGTCATGTCTGCTGCTAGCAAAAGCCACTGTGTAATATTGAAGGAAGGAAAAGCTCTTGAATTTGGATTGATTCAGTAGCTGGAGGTCTGCACTGCTCAGCAGCAGCCTGGAGATGAGCACAAGCTTTTTTATGCTTTTTAGCTCTGCTGCTCATCCTTCACAGAACATTTTCATATGTCATATTTGCCAGTATATTAAACATTTAATATCCTCCTGGGATCCAGCACCTCATTGTCTAATGCTGCCTCCCTGGA
The DNA here is from genome assembly GCA_013390105.1 of Tichodroma muraria. Lineage (NCBI taxonomy): Eukaryota > Metazoa > Chordata > Aves > Passeriformes > Sittidae > Tichodroma > Tichodroma muraria. The sequence goes on along the minus strand of WAAG01015945.1, from coordinate 4,788 downwards.
AGAAAACTCTTCATACAAAACAGCTTCAATGAACTTCATTGCACCAAGTCCATTGAATTAAACCCAGCCAATAACAGTTACAGCCCTAAGGAAACTAAAGAGGGCTTTTTAAATGGTCATAATTAGGGCAGGGCCATCCTTCTATTTTCGCTTGTGCTGGAAGATGTTTTACAAAGAACGATGCTGTCTATTTGGCAGGCCCTTAGCCTGATCAGGCAGTGTTGAGGGAGTGGAGTCTGAAGTGCTGTGGTAACATGAGTTGGTACCCAGAGAAGAGGGAAGGGGAGCAAACACAGTAACATGTGTTTTGCTGGTTTAGTCCCAAGTGATGTCTGTCTGCAGTTTGTTGTAACACGCTGGGTGAAGGACTTGTTTGAGCTATAGTCTTCAGCTCTTGGGGCACAGCTCAGCTGGCAGAAGTCCCCAGAGAGGAGGACATAGGATGTAGAAGACCTCCCACAGAAGAATAAGCTTAAGGGAGGCAGGGAAGGGGTTAGTGGCTGTTTCTAGAGGGTGGTAAATCAAAGGGCTTTTTTGTTAGGAAGTGGCCTTTCCTTTGAGGTGGCTCTGTAGGCCCTGCGTGCTGCAGACTGCAGGGTGCTCGTTGCAGCAGACAGGCAGTGCCTTCGCAGCGCACCCGCATCGCCGGGCAGGCCCTGCCCCAGCCCAGCAGGAGCCCTGCTGCCCCTCGGGAAAGATGAGCTCTGGTGCTGCCCCCTGTGTACTCCAGCTCCGGGAGTCTCGCTGGCCTCTCTCTCCTCACTGTCCTCCCACCAGAAGTTGCCCTCATCATCTCATCCCATCTCTCCAGTTAATTGTTTATATGAACATGGCTTCATTTGCAGAGCATTCAGAGGAGTCGCTTCAAAACTGTTGTTTTTTTCCCTTCCACCATAAAGGAGGTGGCAGCTGGGGGAATCAGGATGGGGTGGTGAAGGCGCCTGAGGTGGAGATACAGACCTTGCCCTCCATCCCCGGGCAACCATTGCTCCCTCGGGGCAGCTCTCTCTACCGGCTGAGCTGACAGACTCCTCTCTCAGCTTCCCCAGTAGAGACCCGGGCTTGGGAAATCGCTGCCCCGAGTCCGCAATCAGCCGCCCTCTACCTCCTGACAACGGGCTGTGTGTAGATGTGGCTCATGTCAGGCTGGTGGTGCCAGTTTCTTAAGCTGAATTCCTCTGTGACTCTGATGCTTTAGCTCGCGCTGGCAGCCAGAGGTAAGTGTGAGCCTGTTTGCTTGTGCCAGTGCCCATCGTACTGCGAAGGACCCGGTCACCTCTCCCGTGCTCGTCCTCCCTGCGGTCTGCATGAGGTGTGCCTGTGCTTGGAGAGGAATGATTCTGAGTTGTGAGTTCGTCTCTTGTTACCGTATCTTCATCGCCTCTGGAAAATTAAACAGTGCCTTCCATTTTCACAAGGATTTTGAGTCTTGCAGCGGGAAAAAGAAAAGGTATTCAATTGGCTTTCTGCAGGTTTTGAATCTGTTGGTTTACACAGAGTGTAAGGTTAGGCCTGTGGGCATTCCGTGCTCCTGGGCTTCACTCGTAATTCAAGACTAAAGAGATTGTGCCATTTTAATGCGTTTGTTTTAAAGGCTTCAGCTGACAATGTGTCTTGTTTTCAGCACTACCAGTCTGTGCCAGTGCTGGTGTGGAGCAGAGGGTGCCAGTGCTCTCTGCAGTGCCTTAGCAGCTGGTACTGCCCTGGCAAAGGGAGTTACCCCATTTCAGTAGTGATCCTTATTTAACAAGTCTGGAGGGGAATATGCTCCACCCATACGTAATTTTTCTGGGTTGCATATCAATATATGTGGGCTGACTTGGCTGATGCAGGCATTCTGGTACGTGCATCAAAACCTGTTCACTTAGCCCTCCTAAATGAGCATGAATTTAGTTTCATGGCAAAATTATCCTCTCTTCAAATACTCTAATACATGCAAGCTGAGTTCTCAATCATGAGAGAATACAAAACAGCAGTTGTAAAACACATATTCCAAGAAATATGTTGAAGTGTATTACAAGTTTGGAAACTAATTATTTTGTTTATTATACAATCCTATAATCTTGGAGCTGAGTGATGGCTGAATAGGGATTTAACAAGAATTAGACAAAAGGGGATGTAGACGACGGTCACAGGCTGAGTGACTTAAGTGAAACTAATTATTCAGTTGCATAGGAACAAGTTTCTGCTAAGATAAATTTCTATAGTTCTGCTATTGATAAATTTCTTGTACTCCTATACCTTGATGGTAACATTTAATGACAACCAACATGGAAGGAGAATGCTTGAATGCAGCTTCTCACCAACTTCACATTCCAAGATTCCTTGCTAATTATTTGACTTAATTTCTTTAATATGTTCTTTTTTAGGCTGATACCTCTTTTGGAGTACATCAGAGAAATGACATGCAATGTAACATTATTTCGTTTTCCAACTGTTTCTTTTTAATCATGGAATTACTTTTCCAGTGTGCTAGTTGAGTTCTGCCCTCAGAGCTGTGCTCCGTACAATAGCCCATTCCCAAGACCTTCGGAGCTGTGAGTGTGGCCATTAGCAGATGGGATCTGTTCCCCCGTGTCTGTGTGCTGTTTTGCTTTGATACATTTTCAGCACAGTCGTTAGCATTTGCAGCATAATTTTTTTAAGTGGCATATTTTTAGAAGAAATCTGTTATGTTTTATTTTAGATGATACCTGATGCCTAAAGAGCACCATTGCCAAACACGTCGTGCATAAAAGAGAACATTTGGGGAAATGGCTATCTTAAAAAGATGCAGCACAATTTATTTGAGCAATTTGTTTGAAATTATGTTCATCAGCATGAATTTCCTTGTCATCCGTTCTATAGGCCTGTGTTATGAGCTGGAAAAAGATAAAATGGCTGATCAGAGCCAGTGACAGTAACACAGAGCTAATTCATGCTCAGAGCTGGGAAAGTAATACGAAATTACTGTATTGTGCAAATTAGTGACAAAGCAAAATAATGCTTTAAAAGGAAGACACCAGAATATTGGTTTAATTGACAGCTATTACTTTATAGCATATTAGGAAATAATACTGTTTACGTTTTGTGCCAGTGATGAAGTCTTAATGCTCTAGGAGTTCATTGGAGCATCTCAGAGCACTGCCAAGAAGGGCAGAGAGCCTGCTCTGGTTTGTAGAAACAATAGCGCTGTTGTGCAGATTGTTGAGGGTATTTTCCTGGGAATGGAACTGGGAGAAGCAGCGCGATAATTTGGGAAGAGTAGGTTGCCTACGCTGGGAAGGAGTTGATGGAGTCAGAACTGGTGGTGTCCGAGAATTGGGAACTGTTTAGTTTTGCCTGTATAACCTTTTGCACCGTGGGGACTGGCTTTGCTGCCTTGCCAAAGCCAACTCAAGACCTGAGTATGCAAGACCTGTTTGTGCAGCATTAATTGTGGCAGACCTGGGGCTCATGCAGGGACACCATGTCCTGCCTTTATGGCCACAAGAAATCTTAGACTTCTTAATTGTGCACTCCTTTTGATAGTATCTGTGGTGCTTAACAGTTAATTTCCATAGATTGCTTGCATGAATCATTTATCCTGCACTGTAAATATCAGTATGGGAAAAGTGAAGGCGGAAGGCTCTGCGGTCCTGGAAAAGGAAAAAAGGAAAACCAGCAGCTGGAAGTGGAACTCCCAGCAGCAGGAGCAGGGCCTTTCCTTTGAGCGTCTCCCTGGGGGTCTGGGCTTGGTTGTTTCTCTTTAGTAGTAACTGCTGTCATTTAACATACAGAGGGAAAAGTAAATGCCTTTCTTGTTCGAAGTGACTGTAATGTTTCAGCATTGTGCTCACGTGGACGCAGGCACTGGTGCTGTTCTGTGGATTTCTCTGTGCTCGCCGACACTGTAACCGTGGGCAGAATGCCTCTAGCTTTTGTGCACAGGACGTAGCTGTTCTTTGAATGTCTTGTGTAGCCTTTGGACTAAGCAGTACCTACCTGCAGCCTGCTGAGGAGCCCAGAGCAGGAGTCACAGAAGAAGCTGTTTCAAGAGGAAAATAAAGATGGGGGGAAAAATGGATGTGCCTAGAAACAAGAGAAAGAGAAGGTGGGGGATAGCCGGCATGCAAGGTAAGTTGAGTCTCTTGCTCGTACCCATCCAGGTTAGAAAGAACCCAAGCAATGGCAGGAAAGGTTCATGCCACTCTTTCAGAAGTTGTAGGTTTGAGTGTGATGTTGGGCACCTGCTCTCCTTTGCTCTCCCTTCCGCTCTCTCACCACATCCGTACCTCAAGTGTCGGGCACTGCTGTGAATGAGCTGCAGTGACTTGTTGTAGCTTGTATTTCCTAATCCAGTCAGCGTGTATTATTGCATTAGCACTTGGCACTTCTCTTAAATTATGATCCTGTTAGCACAGAGTTTAATTTGTTTGAGCTACATTTGTGAAATATGTAAATATTCTTTCATAGAAACAGCTGCTACTGCCAAACACAGGCTGCAAACTGCAGAGAGCAGAGGAACTTGCAGCCTCAGCTGGTAACACATCTGTCTCTGTAGAAGTGTGCACAGAGTGTCTATAGATGGTGCAAATGACATCATTCAAGTATCCAAATTTAAAATGTATACCTGGTGACCAAAGGAAAAATGCTTCTGATTCCGCAAGGATAAACTGGATGCTCCAACCTTTAATGGCAGGTTACTCCTGCCCAGTAAAGGAGACTATAACAAAGTTCTGTTATGGAGAACTACTGCAGCTACTGAATGCTCAGCAGGAACTAAACCCATCCCCTGGCAGCCAGGGAGCTGCAGCCCCAGGATGCTCC
>WAAG01015942.1:11832-26869 GCA_013390105.1 Tichodroma muraria | reverse complement strand
AAGTGTGGCGTTCCCCATGTCGGTGTGATGCACACACACACACACACAGACACACTCAAGGTGCATCCCAGGTGTCTCCTGGATGCATCCCACAGGTGTCACAGCTGTCCTGCACACCTCCGGGGTGCATCCCAGGTGTGACAGTGTCCAGCACACCCGCAGGGCACTTGCATCCCCCACAGCAAGGCGTGCAGTCTGCAGGACACCCACNGTGGCTCCGCAAAGGTCACCCCGCGCCCCCGCCGCTCCTCGGAGCCGCGTCCCACCCCCTCACCCCCCCGCATTCCCGGTGGCCCCTCGGCGGGGGTCCCTGCTGTATGCCCGGCCCGCTCCGGCGTTGGCGGTGCCCAAAAATATCCCAGGCGTGTGTCCCGGCGGGAATGCCGAGGCCGCGCTGCTCCAGACCATATAAAGGATTGTTGGTGCAGCCGCGGGCGGGAGCGCTCCGAGGGGAGCCGGGGGGTCACCGCGCTGAGGTAGGGGGTCCCTGCTGCTGCGGAGGGTGGTGCTGAGGTGAGGGGAACCCCACCCACCCCACCTCCGTGCCTCAGTTTCCCTGCGCTCAGACGGGTGGCTCAGGGATACTCTGCAGGCTCAGCACCGCACACACGGAGACGGAGTGTCCCTGTCACCCCCCCCTGAGGAGTTGTGTGTCCCCTACAGGTGACTCTTGGGGGATCTTCACCTTCCTGTGCGCCGCGCTTTGCAACCTGCCGGCGCTGCCGGCGTTGAACTGCTCCGAGGAGCTGGGCGCCGGCCAGTCCATCCAGCAGACCTACGACCTGACTCGCTACCTGGAGCACCAGCTCCGCACCCTCGCCGGCACCTACGTGAGTCCCCGATGCACCCCCCGGGATATCCACCCCGCGCCCAGCTGCTCCCACGCCGGAGGTCACGGAAATGCCTCATCGCCCCCGGGGCGCAGGGCGGCTCCCGGGCACCCTCCCCTCGGCCCAGGATTCCGTCATGGGTGTGGGCATCCGCCTCTCCCTCCCCGCCGGCGTCGCCGACTCACCCGGAGGTTCCCCGTCCCTGCCCTGACGTGCCCTCGGCGGTGCCGGCACGTGGGGTGCCAAGCGGTGACGGTGGCACTGCCTGGGCTGCCCTGGGGACGTTCGGCTTGGGCAGAGTGCGAGGGGGGGGGGCTGTGATAGGAGAAGGGAGAGCTGGGATGGGTGGGATGTGCTCAGACTGGGGGTGTGGGGGATGTGGAGACTGAGGACGGCGGGGTGGACACGGAGACCTGACCCCTGGCACCCCCGTTCCCTTCCAGCTGAACTACCTGGGGCCCCCCTTCAATGAGCCCGACTTCAACCCGCCGCGGCTGGCACGTGCCGAGCGGGTGCCCAGCGCCACGGTGGACCTGGACCTGTGGCGGGGCCTGACGGACAACGCCCGCCTGGCCGCCAACTACCGGGCCTACAGCCGCCTGCTCTGCTACCTGCGCGTGCTGGACGGGCAGGTGGGCACGGCCGAGCTGCGCCACCGCCTTGCCCACTTCTGCGCCAGCCTCCAGGGGCTGGTGCTCAGCATCGGCGGCGTCATGTCCTCGCTGGGGTACCCGCTGCCCGCCGGCCCCGCAGGGCCCCCCGCGCCCCCTGGCGCGCCCGCGGCCCCCAATGACTTCCTGAAGAAGATGGATGATTTCTGGCTGCTGAAGGAGCTGCAGACCTGGCTCTGGCGCTCGGCCAAGGACTTCAACCGCCTCAAGAAGAAGGTGCCGCCCGCCGTGGTCACCCTGCGGCTGGAGGCGAGGGGGTTCTGAGCACCTGCTGGGCTCCTGAGTCCACAGTGCCACCACGGCCATGCAGGTCCCCTCTTCCACCACCAGTGTGCCTTGAGAAATGGGGCTCCTGACCCCCAAACCACCCCACAACCTCATCATCCCCTGGCAGTGCCTTGAAAGATGGGGCTCCTGACGTCAAACGTCACCACAGCCACCCTGCAGCCCCTCCATCATCATCATACTCATGTGCCTTAAGGAATAGGGCTCCTGACCCCAAGTGCCACCACGGCCACCCCATGTCCCCTGTCCAGCACCAGCGTGCTTTGAGAAATAGGGTGCCTGGCTCCCAAGTGCCACCACAGCCACCTCACAATCCCGCTTTCATCATCGTGCCTTAAGTGAGGGGCTCCTGACCCCAAGTGCCACCCACCACAGCCACCTCACATCCCCTCTGTCACCACACTCTGCTGTAAGAGATGCGTCTCCTGACCCCAAGTGCCACCAAAGCCACTCCATGTCCCCTCTTCGTCACCAGTGTCCCTTCAAAACTGTGTCTCCTGACCCCTGAGTGCTACCAAAACCACCCCACATTCTCACCATCACCTGGCTGTGCCTTAAGGGGTGGAGTTCCTGACCCCAAAGTGCCAGCGCAGTCACCCCACAGCCCCTCTGTCACTATGTTGTGTCTTAAGGGACAGGTGTCCTGGCTCCCAAGTGCCCCCCCAATGGTGTCCCCTACCCGCAGGGTGCCTGTCCCCATCCCTAAAATCTCCAGAGTGGGTACAAGCCTTGCCCACCCCAAAAAGGACCAACGCCCTCTGAACATAGGAATAAGCCCCACCCCAGCCAGCAGCATGCCCCGCCCCAGAGCAATAGGCTCCGCCCCTGACGGCAATTAGCCCCGCCCACTCGCCTGTGTAGCAAGCCCCGCCTCCTCCCCGCAACAGGCCCCACCCCTTTCCCCAAGCCCCGCCTCCCCATGGTTGCCCACGATGCGGCGGTGGGGCGAGGCCATGGGGCACGGCCGGGGCGTGGCCGCTGTCCCGGTGCGTCTGTGAGTGTTTATTTATTGGAGATGTTTATTTATTGGGGTATTTATTGCAGAAGATCTATTCTTGTATGAACGAATAAAAGCCTTTCTCCAGCCCCCCGCCCCGTCCATGCCGCACCCCGGTGGGGACCGGAGAGAACAGCTCCGTGTGGAAGTCGGGATGTTCCCGTCAGTCAGTGCCACCAGCAGGGACCAGAGTGAACATTCCACGTTCTGAGCTCAGTATGGAATTTGGGGTGTTCCTGTCAGTGCCGTCAGTAGGCACCAAGAGTGAATGGCTCCAAACTGAGCTCGGTGTGGGAGTTGGGGTGCTCCCCGCTCTCTCAGGACGGGGGTCCAGGCCCCTCTGGACCCGGGTAACCCCGCCCCAAGGACAGGCACCCCCTACCTGGGCACCCCTTCCATGGCACTACTTCGGGGTGCCCAGGATCATGTATAAGGTTCGGGGCTGGGGCACGAAGCCGATGGCTTGCAGGGAGCGCAGCGAGGCCGTGTTGTGCGGCAGCACGCCGCAGTAGATGGGGAAGCCGCGGGCGTGCAGCTCCCGGCCCAGCGCGGCCAGCGTGACCCCGGTGAGACCGCGCCCGCGCCAGGCGGGCACCGTGTAGCCGTGACGCAGGCAGCCCTGCCCGTCCAGCAGGCTCCAGGACACCGGGCGGCCGCGCGGGTCCAGCAGGCAGGCGGAGGGCAGCGTCCGCACCAGCCCCAGCAGGAACGCCCGGCTGCGGGCATTGCCCCCCAGGGCCCACGTGGCGTTGAGCAGCGGGATGTGGGATGGGGACACGGGCGCCAGGCGCAGGCCCGGGGGCATCCTGCAACAGGGCATGGCAGAGTGGGGGATGCTGAACCCTGTTCCCAGCCGGCATAGCAGATGGGATGGGCTTGGGGTCCCCTGTGCCACCCAGAGATGGAATCCGGGACCCTTGTTTCCCCTAGGGGTGGGATTGGGTACACCCCTGTGCCACCCAGGGGTGGGATTGGGAACCCTTATGCCACTCAGGAGTGGGATTTGGAACCCTTATGCCGCCCAGGAGTGGGACTGGGCATCCCTGTGCCACCCAGGGATGTGCTCAGTGAACCCACTCATTTCACCCAGTGATCCCTGTACCACACAGGCTCAGGGACCCCTGTGCCACCAAGGGATGTGACTATGACCCCCTGTGCTACCCAGAAATGTGACAGGTCTCCGTGTGCCACCCAGGGATGTGACTGGTCCCTCAGTGCCCATGTCCCCCCAGTGTCCCATGTCCCCCCAGCGCCCCTCACTCACTGCCTGCGGGGCTGGGGGGGCTCAGGACTCATCAGCGCCCAGTACCGGATCGTCTCCACCTTCAGCCCCCTGGCACTGGCCACTTCCTGCACAGCCTCGTCCAGCCCATCCTGCATCCCTGGGACCTCTTGTCAGCGGGACAGGGGACCCAGATGGAGGGTAGGGGTGCCCTGTGTCCCCCCAGTGCCATCCTTACCCAGAATTTGGAAGGCTCTTTCCCGGGTCACCGCCTCAGTGCCCTCCAACAGCGCCTGCAGGGCTCCCTTGTCCCGGTAGAACACAGACAGCTGGTTGGTGTAGTAATCCTTGGGGTCCCTGTGGTCCTGGAAGGGACATGGAGATGAGGGTGGCACCCCAGTTCCCAGGCCCTCGGGGGGTGGGGTGCTGCTGCCAGGGCAGGGGCACTCGGGATGGCACCTCTGGGCGCAGGCGGGTCAGGACAATGCTGAAATGGGGCCAGGAGTCCACCAACACCTCGTGGGAGGCTGGGTTCCCCCTGGCCACCGTCATCACAGTCCCCAGGACCTGCACGACAAGGTCGTTGTCACCGGCAGGATAAGGGAAGAGGGGACAGAGGGGTGCCCAGAGTCCCCGGGGTCCCCTCACCAGCGGGGGAGAGGGAGCAATAGAGTCCCAGGTGTCTCTGTCCGCATATGGGCGGGGGAGAGGGGACAGAGGGGTCCTTGTCACCATCAGGGCAGGTGGGGAGGCAGAGGGGTCGCAGGGTCCTCATCCCTGGCAAGGCACGGGAGAGAGGACAGACGACAGGGACAGAGGGGTCCCGGGAATCAGCAACACCAACTGGGAAGGGTGAGGGGACTAAGGAGTCCCCGGGGTCCTCACCACCGGCAGAGAGGGAGGGAGGGAGGGACAGAGGGGTCCCCAGGGACTCTGTCACCAGCAGGACAGGGCAGAGGGGACAGAGGGATTCTCAGGGTCCCTGTCACCGGCAGGGTGGTGGGCAGGCTCTTCCGCAGCGTCTCCTCCAGGAGCTGCAGCTGGGCTGGACACCTCAGGATCAGCATAGCTCCGTGACCGCGGGGCAGGCGGTGACGCCGAGGATCCGTGGGGAGCTGGTGGCACTGGGGCAATGTCCCAGAGTGTCCCAGCCGAGCACCCGTCCCCGGGCAGCTACAGGGCTGGCCCGGTGCCCAGTGTTCAGCAGGATGGACCCTGCCCGCTGCCCCCCAAGGCAGGGGGCACTCGCTGGCCCATGACAGCTGGTGATAACCATTGTCACCGAGCGCCACACGGTCTCCAGACTCCCACTCCACGGCCCCCCGAAACCCACAGACTCAGGACTGTTGCAGGGTGAGTGCTAGAGGAGCTGGGGACTGTGGGGAAAGGAATGGGGACAGGGACAGGGGCCATTCCTGGTGGTCCTGTCCCCCTGTTATTGAGGATCTCTCGGCAGGACAATGAAGATCCTGACGTGCCCAGCCCAGCTGCAGCGCCTGGAGGGGATCCTGAGGAAGAGCCTGCCCCTCGCCCTGCCGGTGATGGGGACTCCACTGTCACCTCTGCCCTGTGCCACGATAGGGACCCCAATGCTAACCCGACCCTGCCGATGACAGGGACCCTGCCGTCATCCCTGCACTGTACCATGTCTGGGACCCCAGTGTCACTCATCTGTTGCAGTGATGGGGACCCCAATATCCCACTTGCCCTGTGCCTTGAAGGGGCCTCAGGACCATCTCTGCCCTTTGCCCTGCTGGTGACAGGGACCCCAGTGTCACACCCTGGGTGATGGGAACCCCAGTGTCATTAGGGACCCTTTTGCCACCCTGTCCCCCACACCTGCGCCCTTCCCTCAGCACTGACCCCATATCTGCTCCCACCACCCCCCTAGCTCTGACCCCACATCCGCCCCCCTGTCCCTCTGCCCCCATGTCCCTCATATCAAGCCCCCATCCCTGACCCCCATCTGTCCCCTCCTGTCCCTAATTGCTGACCCCCTTTTTCCCCAGGTCTTTGGGGCAGTGCTGTACATCAACAGGGGCAACCCTGGCCAGTGTGAGGTGCTGGTGGACAAGTGGCCCGAATTCGGCGCAGTGCTGGCCCGGCCCAGTGGAGAGGTGGCCAGAGGGGACATGGGGCACTGCAGGAGGGGGGTGACACAGTGCCCTGGCACGTGCCAGGTGTGCTCAGAGCACCCATGGGTGCCCCCAGGTGCCAGCAAACGATGGCTACTGGAACACGCAGGCAGCGTTTTACCGGGACTTGGGGGCGTACCGGGCGCTGCTGGAGACCCCTGGGTGCCTGCGCTGGGATGCCGCCTTCACCCTCATCGGTGGCCTAGGGACACCGGGGTCCTGGGGGGGTCCTGGGGAGGGACTGGGCATGCTATGAGAGGTGCTGGGCAGCACTGGGAGCGTGGGGCACTGGGGAGAGCTGTTGGAGAAACTGGGAGGTACTGGTGGAGGGAACTGGGGGTGCTAGGGGACTCTGGGGATGGGTGTTTGGGTGCTGGGGAGAACTGGAGGCCTGATTTGGTGTGCTGTGGTGGGGTTTGATGGGTGATACCAGTGGGAAGTATTGGGGTAGGATTTGGGGGTGCTGGGGAGCACCGTGGTTGGATTTGGGTTGGGAGGCACCGGGGAATTGTACTGATGGGTACCCTGGAAGCAGGGTCCTGGGGAGTACTGGGGGTGGACTTGGGGATGCTGGGAGCAGGATTGGGGTACTGGGCACACTGGAAGCAGGGATTTTGGTGCTGGGAATAGAGGTTGGGTTTGCAGGTAGGCCCTGGGGACACTGAGGAAGACACTGGGGTCACATAGAGGGGCTGGGGACAGGGATGGTGGGGTACAGAGGGAACAGGAACCCTGACATCCTCATCCCCAGGGCTACAGGATGGGGTGACCACGGTGTCCCAGGACCTGGCGGGGAGGAAGGGTGTGGAGCTGGACATTGTGGAGTACTACTCCTACTGGCACCCTGACCCCAGCACCATGCCTGAGCCCCGGTGAGAGACTCCCACCCTTGTCCCCACATGGGGACACCCCTGAGCCCCCCACTGACCCCTGCCTCGCGCAGGCCAGCCCCCGGGGTGCGCGTGGGCTCCCTGAGCCCCTCGCACGTGGACCTGCTCAACGACACGTGGCCCTACGGGGGGAACGCCCGCAGCCGGCGCTACCTGGCTGAGATTTTGGGGTGCTTCCCGCAAGTCTGCCTGCAGGACAGCAGCGGGCAGCCCGTGGCCTGGGTGCTGACGGATCATTTTGGAACGGGCACCCACAGCTACACCCTGCCCGAGCACCGGCGGCACGGCCACATGCAGGTGGCACTGACGGTGGCGGCGCAGCGGGCACACGCCCGCGGGTTCCCCACATTCGGGCACACGGCGCTGCGGAACCGGCCCATGCAGCAGCTGCAGGAGCTGCTGGGCCACCAGCGCCTGCCCGGGGTCTGCCGCTACATCCTGCACAATCCCAGCCTGGACAGGGACGGGCCCTGAGGCCCCGCTGTCCCCTCTCTGTGCCAACCTGAAATTAAACAGCGGTGTGGAGTCTCTGATGGCGGCTGTGGGGTTTTGTGTCCGCCCAGCGCTGACCGTTACAGTGGTGACACAGCTTGGTGGCTCACATGTCACCACCGAGGCACACAGCGGGGTCCCCTGGGAGTCACCCTGTTCCAGGGCACGCATCTCAGTTATTCTCAGTTCCCCAAGGGAGGGCTGAAAGCCTCAGGCAAATCTGCACTGGTGGCACCTGCAGCGTTACCCCCTCAACCAGGGCGGTGTCACCACAGCTGGGGGTGGGACAGTGCACTGGAGGGACAGACAGTGACACAGAGGACAGAGTGGGACTGGGCAGAGGGTGACAGTGTCACAGCGTGAGTCATGGTTTGGAGGGCTGATGAGGACAGACAGGGGGGTGACAGTGTCCAGGGTGATGGGGAGTGTTGGGATGCGGGTGGCAATGTCCAGGGAGACAGGGAGAACCACAGGGGTGACAGTGCCTGAGGTGACGGGGACAGTCACCGTGGTGACAATGCCAGAGGGTAGTGGGCACAAATGGGGGGTGGGAGTGCCTGGGGTGACAGTCACTGACACGGGTGACAGTGCCAGGGGAACAGGGAATACTGGCATGGATGTGACAGTGCCCTCGGGGTGACAGGAACTGCCGCGGGGTGACAGTGCGGCTGGTGGCAGGGGACAGCTGGGGGGTGACAGCACCCGAGGACAGCCGGGGGGTGCCGAGGCGGGCGGGGGACCGGGACCACCGCGAGGGCGGCAATGGCCGAGGGTGACCGAGGCCAGCTCCCCAACCCGGCCCCGCCACTTCCGCCCGGCCATGGGCAGGGGCGGGTCCCGGGTCCCTCCCTCTGGTTCCCGGTAGCGGCGGGTCCCGCCCGGTTCGCAGTACTGGCGGAGCTGTGCCACCTCCATGTCGCGCAGGGCCATGGAGCAGCCCCGGCGCATCACCGACTCCTTCCCGCGGCGGCGGCGGCGGGGCCCGGGACGGCCCCCGGGCAGGCTCAAGGACAAGAAGGACAAGAACAAGGTGCAGGTGAAGGTGAAGGTGCGCGACTCTCCCCGCGCCCCCTCGCCGCCCCCCCCGGACCCGGCGCTACTGGAGATGTTGCGGCGCTTCGACCTCTCCTGGGAATACGGACCGTGCACCGGTGAGCACTCCCGGTTGTCCCGGTTGTCCCGGCGGCCCCGGGCTCCCCCCCGGCCCCGCTGAGCCCCCGGCATCCCGCAGGGNGCAGGGGGAGGGCAGGGAGTTGCATCCCCCCCCAGAAAAAAGCCAGGTGGAGTGTCCAGTCACACAGTTTAATGCCACCCATCTGGGACCCAGGGAGAAAAATCTGTGCTTGGGTGAAAAAAAGAATTTTTTCCCCAAGAATGGGGCAAAGAAATGAAGAATGAGGTATAAAATCAGGTGAAAGTGAGCACAGGACAGTGAGGCTGGTGGCTGTGGATTGTGGGGATGTCCTGCAGTGGGGTGGGAAGAGTGACAGTGTCCTGTGGGATTCATGTTTAGCAGCCCTAATTAGCAGCTTTGCTGTGTGCAAAATCATAAATAACAGGATGTGTCTGTTAATTATTCAGGTTATCGATGACTTAATTCACCAGCTCTTTCTGTTGCTTCATCAATAAAATAAATTGTTTCTATCCCAAGGCTTCAATGGAGCATCGGAGCTGGCAGGATAAGATGGGATGGGGTGGGATGGGTGGGGGGCCACCCATAACTCCCATCCTACTCGCACTGCAGGCTCCCGACCTTCTGGATCGCATTATTCAGCCGAATCTGGTCCCACTGTTGGAGCTGCAGTCCCTTGGAGATCTCCTACAGGGACATAATTTCTCTGCTGGGCACAGGATGGAGGTGTTTACGTGGACCCCCCAAAACAAAGCACCCTACATCCAGCCAACCCAGGGTTGTGTCCTCCTGGTGGGAAGAAGGAGGGAGGTTCCCATGCTCCTTCCTTGGCAGAGGGTCAGTCCCAACCGGGTGGGTGTCCCAGGAAAGGGGGAAGTGTCTGGGATGGCTCCAGCTGCAGGAACAGCCCAAGGAGATGGACAGCAGCAGCCTCAGGGGCAGTTCCAGCCAGAAACCTCCTTCCCTGGGAGGGTGGTTTTAAGTGGAATTTTGGGAAGAAATTCCTCCCTGTGAGGGTGGTGAGGCCATGGCACAGATTGCTCAGAGAAGCTGTGGCTGCCCCAACCTCAGAAGTGTCCTCGGCCTGGCTGGATGAGGCTTGAAGCAACCTGGGCTAGTGGAAGGTGGCTTGTGGCTCAGGGGATGACACAACATGGTGGGAGGGGATTGACGCCATCTCACGGGGTGGCAGCGAGCTGCAGGCTCTCTGTGTGCTTCAGTCCTTCGCTGCCGGGCCTCGGGACTACGCCGGTCCCGCTTCCAGCACCAATTCCAGCCCTCATTCCANCCGCAGGGACCCCCCGCCTGCAGCGCTGGGAGCGGGCACAAGAGCTGGGGCTGAGTCCCCCCGGCCCCATCCGTGACGCCCTCTTGGAGCACCGGGATAACCCCGATGTCACCTACAGGTGGGTGTGGGTGGGGGGCACAGGGCGTCCTCTTCCGGTGCCCCCAGCCCTTCCTGCTGACTCCCGTTGTGTCCCCGCAGCCTCTGGCACGAGTACGAGCTCTGAGCCAGCGCACCAAGGGAGTCGGGGGGACCATTCCCGGCGCCCCCAGATCCTGTTCCAGGGACACCGGGCAGATTAAAGCTGGTGTGAGCGAAGGAGGGGTTGCCGTGTGCTNCAGCCCTAATTAGCAGCTTTGCTGTGTGCAAAATCATAAATAACAGGATGTGTCTGTTAATTATTCAGGTTATCGATGACTTAATTCACCAGCTCTTTCTGTTGCTTCATCAATAAAATAAATTGTTTCTATCCCAAGGCTTCAATGGAGCATCGGAGCTGGCAGGATAAGATGGGATGGGGTGGGATGGGTGGGGGGCCACCCATAACTCCCATCCTACTCGCACTGCAGGCTCCCGACCTTCTGGATCGCATTATTCAGCCGAATCTGGTCCCACTGTTGGAGCTGCAGTCCCTTGGAGATCTCCTACAGGGACATAATTTCTCTGCTGGGCACAGGATGGAGGTGTTTACGTGGACCCCCCAAAACAAAGCACCCTACATCCAGCCAACCCAGGGTTGTGTCCTCCTGGTGGGAAGAAGGAGGGAGGTTCCCATGCTCCTTCCTTGGCAGAGGGTCAGTCCCAACCGGGTGGGTGTCCCAGGAAAGGGGGAAGTGTCTGGGATGGCTCCAGCTGCAGGAACAGCCCAAGGAGATGGACAGCAGCAGCCTCAGGGGCAGTTCCAGCCAGAAACCTCCTTCCCTGGGAGGGTGGTTTTAAGTGGAATTTTGGGAAGAAATTCCTCCCTGTGAGGGTGGTGAGGCCATGGCACAGATTGCTCAGAGAAGCTGTGGCTGCCCCAACCTCAGAAGTGTCCTCGGCCTGGCTGGATGAGGCTTGAAGCAACCTGGGCTAGTGGAAGGTGGCTTGTGGCTCAGGGGATGACACAACATGGTGGGAGGGGATTGACGCCATCTCACGGGGTGGCAGCGAGCTGCAGGCTCTCTGTGTGCTTCAGTCCTTCGCTGCCGGGCCTCGGGACTACGCCGGTCCCGCTTCCAGCACCAATTCCAGCCCTCATTCCAGTCTAGGCGCTAGTCCAGGCCTAGGCCGCGACGGTTGCCGTGGCAACCCGGAGGTTGTTGTTCTTGCGCAAAGGCCGCCGGGAGTTGTAGTTTCCTCCGTGCCGCACAACATGGCGCCGCTGGGTCCCTGTGCCCTCCCGGTGCCCCCAAAGCGTTCACTCCGGTCCCTACTGACAGCACCCCACCCTCCAGGTGCTCAGGGTCACAAAGCCACCAGAGGCTGCCATTTCCACACTTTATTGCCAGTGCAGGAGCGGTGTCGGTGTTTGTGCGTGTGGGGCTGAGGCAGAGGCACCTCCCAGCCCCAGAGTGCGGGCGGGGCGTGAGCGGGGCGTGCCGGCTCGATGGCCACGCCCCCATGCGTAGACCACGCCCCTCCCCTTGTTGCTGTGGCAGCGAGGAGGCGCTGTCCCATGCCCCCTAAATTAGGCAGTGGGTTCATCAGCGTGGGCGTGGCCAGATGCATGGGTGTGACACTGGGTGTGGCCATCACTATGGGTGTGGTCACAAAACGGGGCGGGGCCACCATCCAGGCTGGCCTGGCGCACCACCCCGCGCGGGCGGGACGAGGGTCGTGACCTCGGGGACAGACCCCCTGCTTCCTCCGTGGTCTCAAACACCTGAGGGGGGACAGCGGGGTCATCCCATGCTGCTGTCAACCCCTCAGCTGGACCCCCCATCCCGCCCTGACCCCTGCTCACCTCTCCGGCCAGGGGCTCCCCCAGAAGCTCGGGGGGCTCGGGGGTCTCCAGCAGGCTGATGCTCCGCATGACAGAGCACAGGGAGATGCGGGGGCGCCGGGAGGCCCCCAGAAGCCCCCCACCAGCTGCCTCCTCCTCGGAGGGCTGCGGGGACGCCAGCGGGGAGGGCAGTGGGGACATGCCACTTGTGTCCCTCGCGGTGTCCTCCTCGGGGTGCGGCACCGGCTCGGCCACCCGGGGCTCCCACAGGCTGCTGCGCCGGCTGCCACAGACCTGTCAATCAGCACCCGGCCGCTCCCCGCGTTGGGGAGCCACACCCACTCCGCAGGGTGGGGTTCCTTTAGGCTCCTCCTCCATAAAAATCCACACCTTTCCGGGTAGGGCGTGGCCACAGAGACCCCACCCACACCACACAGAAGGGTGTGATCCCAACAGGCCCCACACTCTTGTCCCATGGCAGTGTGGTTAGGCGAGACCACCCACACGTGTCCCCACCCACCTGTCCCCATCCTGTCCCCACCCACCTGGCACTCAGGATGCCCTGGTAGAAGTCGAGCTGGCGCATGAAGCCGGGGTTGGGCAGCACGCTGGGCCGGCAGTGCCGGACGTGCCGCAGCGCCCGCTCCAGGGACCACCCGAACTCCTTCATGGCGTAGGCCAGCACCGTGGCGGCCGAGCGGCTCAGCCCCATCCGGCAGTGCACCAGCGCCCGGCCTCCCGCCGCCCTGTGGCACCCACTGCTGGCACCATGGCACGGGGGGCACTCGGGGACACCGCGTCTGCGGGGCTCCCAGTGTCCCCAGCCACCCCAGAGTCACCGGGGACACCGCGTCTGCAGGCCTCCCAGTGTCCCCCAGCACTCTCCAGCCATCCCGCTGTCCCCAGAGCTCCCCGTGTCCCCACCCCGCTGCTCCCCAGGATGCCATGCCCCAGCACTCCCCAGCTCCCAGTGAACCCCAGCACCTCAGTCATCAAGAGCCCTCCCCACGTCCCCCCCTCCCCTGCCCCACCTCCAGCCCCTGTCCCTCTGTGCCCCCGATGTCACCCCCCGTGCCCACTGACCGGACGCGGGAGAGGAAGAGGAAAGTGTCGTTCCAGTGGGGCAGGAGCTCGGCCGCCTCCTCGTCGTACACCCGCACGTTCATGTACGTGAACAGCGCCGGGAAGAAATTGTCGATCTCCCGTGCCACGTTCAGGATGTGGGTGACCCTGCGGTGACACGGGTGACACCCCAGGAGCACCCCGTAATGACCCCATGCCACCCCACGACAGTGCCACCCCCATGCTCACTTATTCTGCTGCAGCTCCTCCAGGTTGGCTGCGTTCCACTCGGAGCCCTGTGCGGTGACAGCGGTGAGGGGAGGGGACACTGCCACCCACCCCGCCCACCATGCCCGCGCCGCTGCCCACCAGGAAGAGGTGCGGGAAGACACGGGAAGGCCGATCCATCTGCGCCAGCACCAGCAGCATCTCGTTGTCAATGAAATCCTTGTGCTCGGCCAGGCTGTGCCCCGTGCGCCGCTCCAGCTCCTCCCGCACCTGGGCACCACCCTGGGTGAGGGATGGCCCTGCCCGGCCATACCGGTCCCCAGGACACCCTGTCCGGTGCCACCCACCTCCTTGGACGTGACGTTCTCGAGGTCGGCAGTGGCCATCACCTCCCGCAGCAGCGCCCGCACCGCCTGCTCCGACAGCTCCGGCATCGCCGGCCTGGCACCGGCACCGCCGTGTCACTGGCGTCACCTGCCCCATCCCGGCCACGCCCTGCCAGGCGCGGCAGCGATTGGCCAGCCGGCTGCGGGGTGTGGCAGGGGCGCTGCAGGGAGCTTACCGGAGGGGCGTGGGCGAGGCGGGGCGCANGCCACCGCCACGCTGGCACCACCCCAACAGCTACGTCCCCCTCACTGGCCGTCCCCAGCGTGTGGGTGTCCCCCAAACCCTCCCCAGCTCCTCCCCCGTGACTGTGCCAAGGTGCGCGTGGTGATACCCAAATCCCCTGTGCCCACACCCCTGTATCCACCGTGGTGCCCACATCCCCACGCCCAGGATGGTGAGAGCGTCCCTTGTGTCCGTAGCAGTGCCACATCCCCCGTGTCTGTTGTGCAGCTGAGATCCCCTGTGCCCATGGCAGTGCCCGTGTCCCCAGTCCCCGAGGCGGTGCCCACTGCCCTGTGCTCACCATGCCACTCACACCCCCGTGCCCAGGGTGGTCCCCCCGCCCCCCGTGCTCACACCCGGGCCTCGCTCACCACATGGTCTGCACGGAGATGGGCTTGAAGATGCGCGTCTGTCCCCCCGATGTCACGCTGAAACCCCTGGGCATCACGGGGACACACGTGGGTCGCGGTGGACACCCCGACCCCTCTAAGCCCTTCCCTGTCCCAAAATTCCGCCCCACCCTTACCCGTCGCCGTCGAGGAACACCTGGGTGTCGCTCCAGAGGGGCAGCACCATGCCCAGGGTGCAGCGGGTGGCCCTGGGGCAGGCAGAGGTCAGGGGGTGCCGACGCTCCCCTGGGCCCCCCCCGCACCCCGCTCACCCCTCATGGGCGAAATCCACTCCCAGCAGCGCCGTCTCTGCCTCGGCTCCCGCCTCCTCCGGCCGCACCAGCAGCAGGTACCGCACCCGCCGCGGCCGCGCCGACTCCAGCCGCACCGCCTGCCGGAAAGGAGGACATCAGAGGGGGGATCTGCCCCCTTCCCAGTGCTCCCAGTGACCAGGGAGGAGCATCAGGCTGGGCCATATGTCCTCCACATCACTTCCCATTCCACCCCTATCCCCATTCCATCCTATCCTGTCCCCATCCCACCCATATCACATTCCCATACTCTTCCTCGATGTTCCTATTTCCACCCCGATCCTGTCCTGTCCGATGCTATCCCCAATCTCTCCCCACCTTCATTCCATCCCATCCCTATCCTTAGCCCAGCCCATCCTGTCCCATCCTGTCAATTTTCTCTCCCCATCTTGTCCCCATCCACATACCATCCCCATCCTGCCCCCATCCATCTCTGTCCCTGTCCCTGTCTCATCCCCATGTTCCTGGAAGGGGGATCCATGTCCTACCAGCCGAATGGCGTCCTGGGGGCGCAGCAGCTGCATCATGAGGTGCAGGTGCTGCTCCTGCTGTCCCGGGGCCTGGCAGGGGGGCCC
>WAAG01015941.1:2974-25478 GCA_013390105.1 Tichodroma muraria | reverse complement strand
AAAAAGACATAACAAACAACATAAAAAGCATAGATGCTAAAATTTGGTAGTTTATCATGTCTCAGGGTTTTCTTTTAACTTTCTTCTCTAATTGAAAAAGCTAAATTGATTGAAGCATTTGAGCCCTGATTTAGCTTTTAAAAAAAGAAGCAGAATCTAAAAATGGCTCAGTGAAGCAACTGAAATGCTATCACAAGCTCTTGAGATCGATAAGCTAGGGGAAAAAAAGGAAGAAGAAAAGTTTTTGAGTGACAGAGTAAAAATGGGAAATTTAAATACATCCATATCATTGCATTTTGCTCCATTGTGGATTGCATAAAATACACTGCCAAAGTGTATTTTATGATGTATTTTGGTGATCTGTTAGTACACCAAATTTGTGTTTATGTTCCAAATTGTAAACTACATTTATAGCAATATTTCTATATTAAGGTATTAATGCCAGAAGTGCTACCTAAGCTTAACTTTACCGATATAACTCAAAATGTAGTTTATAGCACTATAAATAGTAACATTGATATTGACACTTACAGCAGTATCTAACTCCCTGGAAAGCTGTTTCTGATGCTAAATGAAAACGCAGGGAGCTGACAGTGTATTTATACATACCAGGGAGTACAAATAGTATTCGTAGTTCTCATTGTTGAAATTCCCTTGTGCTAAAGGGTATTTAAATATTTAGTGGTATTGCCAAATATTCCAATTAAAAAAACAATGTTTGCATGTATATTAGATACGTGTTATTACTATTTATAATAATGCTAACCTCATGAATGAAAAATATTAAACAGCAGGCATAATGGCTGTTACCTGTAGCTGGAGACTGATCATTCATTTCACTTTGTTCCTTCCTTGGGGTTTTTTTGAGTTTTCTGGGTTTTTACTAGAGGTCTTCTCGCATCTCTGAAACGCCTGGAAATTACAACCATACCTTGTTGACTTCCCCAAACCCTCCTTTAATTGAAGAGTCTGTGATAGGGAGCCACTTAATGGCTTCACCTCTCTTCCTGAAGCACACACAGCAAGCTGTGGCATGCAGAACTTTCCCTTGTTTAAAGAAAGAAGGAGCAAGGGGGCTCATCAATTCATTAAAATCCTGATTTTCACTATTCTGAAAGTAATAAAAAGTTAATCCTTTTTTTCCCATACTTTTATTTAGAATAACATCTGACAGGTCAGATCATTTAAGAAGTTTTTAATTGACTTTTGCTTCACTTTAGGCATTAGCTCAGAGTTCTCACTCTGGACCTCAGAAACACAAATCCAATTCCTTTCTCATTCTTGGAGGTCTTGAGCTCTATTCTCAAGAGAAAACCCTATGCACTGTGTGTCTGAAAAGGAAAATTTCTGAAGATTGGATATAACAATCTATCCAACATGCAACTTCTAAAAAAAGTATCACTGAAATGCAAAATTAATTATTCTCTGTCTTTTGCGCTGACATTTTTACTTGCAGTTTGTGGCATAAAAGGGTTTATGTAATTTTTGGCTACATTACACATGCTGAGTATGACAAGGATGATGTTTTGTGGTTTAGAGTTCTAGGTTTTATTCTCACCACTCCTAGAGAATCACTGTCTGAGTATGGACAAGTTTATTTACTGTCTTGTTTTCCTCATTTCTAAATTAGCTGTGATTGTTTCCTTTGATGATGCCTTACATAAGCATTATGTATTTTGGATTAGTGTGGGCCTCATGAGAGGTGCTTCAAAGTATAAACTATTTTATCTAAGGTGGATATGTTTATTATGTGTGCATGATGTGAATGTGTACTTATGAATATGTTTTGTGTTACAAGCATTATATGCATTACATATATAATGCATTACAAGTTTATCTGGGTTTATGATGCATGTATACTATAGGAAAGAACACCAAATGAAATTCCTTTACTTGTAAAGTACCATGCCACGCTATTCCCTTTTAAAAGGGTATTTTGTCCACTTTAACAGATGTTTAAGGTACTCACTCACATGAGCCCAGTTATACCCTCACAGAATATTTAGTACTCGTGTCAAACTGACTTTAGGATTTTGTCAAACGAGTTTTGGTCCTGGGCATATTTATTCACTGGAGGTGAGTAAGCATTGAAGGATGTGAATGTCCCACGTTGACCTGAGAGGCATAGATCCCCCTGACATTAAGAAATACGAGAGGATCCACACTCTGTAGACCTCCTGAAGTTCCTGCACTTGACTTTTAAAGTCTTCTGCTGTGGTCAGAGCATGTTTTTATGTCGTGAAAAACAGGGATAATTCAGAAGGATGCTGTATGTCAGTAGGATAGTGAAAGCGAGCATGAGCCAACCAGCACAAAGATCTGGAAATATCTATGAAGTCACGGCTGGATGGTTTGGTTTGGTTTTTTTTTTTTTCCCAATGCTGTGGTTGTGCCCAAATCCCCAAAATCTCACTGAATCCTAACCAGTTCACTGCCTCAATTTAAAGTAGTGGTAAATAACTGTTCCGTTTCATCAATTGTGCTTCCTCATAATACATCTACGTAGGAGATTGGCAGCTGCTATTGTAAAGAGAGGTTGAAGCAAATGGTCCCTTTTTTCAGTCCAGATGAAAATGCTGGTGGAGAGCTCAGTTTCATAATTTTTCATAGATTCTAGCTGTGGATATCTGGGATTTTACTTCAGATTTTTATATTCTGAAATTAAATTCTCATTTTGGTCCACCAGAGCCCATGTTTGGCGTCTCTTTTCTGATGTGAGTTGTGGCCTTCTCAAGCTTTTCCCTGAGAAGGTGACTGCAGGGTGGAAGATTTTTGTCTGTTTTGGACACCAGTCACTAAATGTTATGCCTTGTTGGAAGAGTATGTTACAATAAATGGGAAGACAGTTTGCACTTGTGTAGCTTTGTGCCTTTATCTGCTCAGGAAATAAGAGATTAGTGTATTAAGCCACACTCTGAGAATGCACCCTGATTTTAGAGTATTGCACTTCTGCTTTGCATTTCATTTAAAATACCTTTTAAAACCATTCATGCAGTATTCATGAGACATTCTAACAAATACTCTCACCACAAGAACTTTCAAAAAAGTTAGAAATCTGCTTTTTGGGTTATCTAGGGTTTATTTTTAAAATTTTTTCCCCCTCTTTTGTTCTGTATCCCTCTGTTTAATTAGATGCCTCATCCTCCTTTCTCTCAGAATACTTTGCTTTTATTCTGTCACAATTTGTGATTTACTGGCTAATTTGAACTGTAGTTTTCTTTACAGTTAAAAAACCACCTCCATATATTCAGATTTGTGACTGTGATTAATGTATGGAAGATAAGATGGTATGAAACTATGAAAGCAAGAGAAAAGGACCAGTACCTGTATGTATGGCAACTGTGTCGCAGGTCTCTTATTTATTCATCTGAATGATGGATAAATGGCAAAACTCCCATTGATTTCAGTGGGAGCAGAAGTTAACTCGAAATGAGCAGCCTTCCTGCACGTCTAATATTCTGAGGACTCAGGTGCTAATTTGTGAAGAAAGATCAACACAGATGGGAAAAGTTATGGCGTGTGGAAAAATAGCTGGTTGAAATGCAGATCCACACAGTAAGGGCCTAATCTGCTTGATGCCACATACTGACTTCAATAAAAGTCAGGGCCCTTGCAGGAATCCAAGCTAAATGCCAGTAAAAAATCTAGACAGAGGCTAGAGAAAACCCCTCACTGGTGTGAAATTGTGTGCACATACAACCTTCCACATACAGGTTTGTACATATGTTTTCCTTAGAATAAAACATTAATAAAAGGAAAATGGCATCCGGGAAGACAAAGCATCCAAGGCAACCCATCTGCACTCTTGTCATATGATAGACTTGGACAAACCTAAAGCTGCCGATACAACTGCTCAAGAAGTATGCCAAGGGAGCAGATGCTACCTCTGCAAGGATATTTTCCAAAGTTTGGCAATTCGGGATCTTGCGGTTACCATCCAGAGAGGAAGAGGTGAGGAGGAGAAGTGGAATGATGTTGCCTTGGCACCGCCTGGTGTCAGCTTTCTCGTTTCACTTGAGTTAGGTCTTTGCAGTTCTTTCTTTCTTCTGCCTAAGTAAGGTATCTCAGGTGGAAGTTAAAAAGGAAAGCAGCTATATATGAAAGCAGAACACTGAAACTTGATACTACCCTTAAAATATTTATTCAAAGGCAAATTCATGAATGTATTTAGATTTATGATGCATAATCATGTTTGGGTTAGCAAAAGGCCCACAGAGGTACAGGAAAAATCTCTGAGATCAGAAGCCAGTGGGGATTTTGTGAACTCAAGTGGTTGGCATAGAAGATTGTCACGGTTTTTAGAAAGCAGCCTGAAAGCAATGCCTTTGGAGAAGAGCAGGTCCTACAGCACCTTTGTTCCCTCAGAAGGCTGGGGCATCCCTGCAGGGGACCACATGGGTGCTGGCTGAGCCAGCATCAGTGCAGTTGGTTCCATGAATATCTGAGGAGCAAGGAACTGCTTTTATGTAGACTCTTGCTCACCAGCAAGACCAGGCTATTCACAGTGAGCCATTGCAGCCTGTGCTGAGGCTGCTGTGGAACACGGTGTGGGAAATGGGGAGGAGCAGGGGTTGCTGTGGTACCACTGCTAGCACCTGGCAGGGTAAGCTGGGCTTAGTGCTCTGCCCTGTGGTCAGCACCACCCTCTGCCAATTATAGATATTTTCCTTTAAAAACAATCCTCTACAGAACTGCTTAAATACTTCTCATTGTGTTGATTCCCTCTCATTACTAATCGTAAAAGGGTAACATGACAGCCAGCAGTCCTGTATTCAAGCTCTCAGCCTCTTTGGTGCACTGCTTGCAGCCCAGAATGCCAACTGCATCCCGGGCTGCATCCAGGGCAGCGTGGCTGGCAGGGTGAGGTAGAGGATTCTGCCCCACTTGCAGTACTGCATCCAGCTCTGGGGTCATCAGCATAGGAAAGACATGGCCTGCTGGAGTGAGTCCAGAGAAGAGACACAGAAATGATGAGAGGTCTGGAGCACCTCTCCTGTGAGGACAAGATGAGAGTGGTGGTTGTTCAACCTGGAGAACAGGAAGCTCCAGGGAGGTCTTACAGTGCATTTCAGTACTAAAGGGGGCCTTTAAGAAAGATAGACAAACTTTTTAGCGGGGTGTAGTGTGATAGGACAAGGAGTAATGGCTTAAAACTAAAAGAGGGTCTATTTAGATGAGATACAAAGAATGAATTTTTTGCAATGCGGGTGGTAAAATACTGGAACAAGTTGCCTGGAGATGTGGTAGATGACCCATCCATGAAAACATCCAAGGTCAGATTGAATGGGGCTGTGAGCAACTTGATCTGGTTGAAGATGTCCCTGCTCATTGCAGAGGGGTTGGACTTGAT
This sequence comes from Tichodroma muraria, assembly GCA_013390105.1. Taxonomy (NCBI): domain Eukaryota; kingdom Metazoa; phylum Chordata; class Aves; order Passeriformes; family Sittidae; genus Tichodroma; species Tichodroma muraria. The sequence goes on along the minus strand of WAAG01015941.1, from coordinate 20,128 downwards.
GACTTTCAAATGTCCCTTCCAACCCAAACTAATCTATGAGTCCATGAGTCATGATCCATGTTATGCTGACATTAGACCATATCTGTGAAAAGGTCCCTCTCTGAGTGGATCTGAGGAAACACAAACATCTGGCCAGTAATGGTCCCTGTTTCCAAAGGTTTATAGTTTCTCTCAGGCTCATGCTGATAAATAATATTCCAGTGTTTCTTTGACATGAGGAAATACTCCTTGAGGCCATGTTCACAATTCTTATCAAACTTATTTGGCTTTTGGACCAAGCACGCTTTTAATCACGCCCTGCCAGCAGAGGAACTAGTAAGTGATGACCTTTGTTTTGTTTTGAGGTTGGAGCAGGGGGGAGAAGGAGGCAGCCTAAAACCCAATTCCCAAGCCTCATCCCTGCCCAACCGTGACCACCCTGCACTCTCCCTGTGCTGGGGGCAGTGCCAGAAGCTTGCCTCCGGCCCCTCCAAGGAGCGAGGGAGCCGAAGCCGAAGCCCCCAGCTGCTGGCGACCGCCCGAGGCCTCGGAGAAGGAGCCCCAGCACCAGGAGGAGGCTGAGCCTCTCCGCCCCGCTGTGATCACGCGCAAGAGAGCTCCATGTTTTCGTAAAGCGGCATTTGCCCTTTCCAGCTGCTGGACGCCACAAAAGGTCACCCAAAATGATCTAAATGCATCGTTTCCCTGGTGTGAAGGATGAAGCAGGGAACCTTTGAATGAAGGCAGTGCTTTTTTTTTTTTGTCCTGCAAGTGTTCCCTTTGCTGTTACAGTTCCTGCAGTGGAGTGCTGTCACTGGGGCTGGAATCAGCCTCCGCCCGCTTTTCTCCATGCCGCAGCCTCCGGCATGGCCGGACTCCTGCTCGCAGCCCTGGAGGGACTCTCTCAGGTGTGAACTCTGTGTCTGACCAGGTGCAGACCCAGGGACTGAGACCTCAGTCTCATTGGCTCTACACATCCCTGGAGCATTGCAGAAACCCCAACAAACATCTGCCAAGGAGGAGGTTTTATACTGGCTTTGGCAGGGTGTGTTTGACTGGGGGTTAGCAGTGTCCTGAGCAGAAAAACACTGGAACCAAATCTCGTTTGCTAGGATTGAAATATAGCAGCCAAGGCAGATCATCCTGTCTCTTTGTTTTTATGTGTCCCTGAATCTAAAGTCATTTTTAAAATGTGAGTGATGCAATTTCTTGCATCTTTCATTTAATATGCTGCTTGGTAAACAGTGTTTTAGATTAGTATATTTGTAATTTAAATGAAGACAATACATCAAGTCAAGTCAGAAAAGAAGGAAGAAGTTTAAGGAATGATTGATGCCTCTTTCAGTGTTATGCCCTCTTGAAAAAGAAAAAAGAAAGCGTAAGGAGAGGGAACAGGTGAGATTATTGAGGATCCATTGGGGTAAGGGAGAAAGAGAGAAACTGCTGTTCATGGGCAGAAATACACTATTTTTAAAAGCACAGTCAGCTCTGATAGCTGAATCTGTTTTCTTCAAGCGCACTAATAAATTCTGCCTAATTCATTTTTTATTCTCTCTTGGGGTCTGCTTGCAGATTTGCCTCAACAAAGGAAGCATCATGTTACTTCTTTTAAATAATTGATGGCTCTTGGTCCAAGCCAGCTTGAAGGAAATTCAAAAATAGGTACTGATTGAGTAAATACCCTGCCTCCCCCTCTGCTCCCCCCGCCCCCATCCCTTATTTATTTTTGCAGCCTGGGTGACTGGCAGTTGCCGATGATGTCATTTGGGTACACCCAGCACTTAGCAGCTCTGATTTAATTTATGTATTTATTTATATTTAAGAAAATGAGAAGCTGTTAATTGTAAACTGTCTGATGGAGCTAAGAGCTCTTAATAAATCATCAGCAACCTTGTGCCATAACAACCAGGGATGGACCTTAACAGGTTGAGGTTGGAATTGGTACCAAGAGAGGAACTGGGGAGACTTGCGTGTATTCCACTCCTCTTGGCTGTGGGATGTGCTCTTCTCGAGGCACCCCTGGGGCTGTGTTTTCACAGTGTTGGTTGTTTGCAGGCTTTGGCATGCCAGCTCTGAGAGTAGTGCTGTTTCCACGGAATAAGTCGTTTCCCTGGACAGCATGGATTTGCTGAAGCTCTGTGATATCATCTATAAAGATACATCCTTTATAATTTACCTTTTAAATTACTCAAAAAATAGTGTGGTCCAAATTAACAGTGAGAAAACCCAGTAATATTTTTCTCACTTTTTTTGTCTAGGCTTCAAGAGGCAGGATGTTCTTACACCAAATATTGCTGCAGCAAGAACATTTTTGGTATAAAATGCTGCATAGGAGAAAACAGTGGCAGAATTCACATCTAGTGAGTTTTGCATTCATACTTTGTAGCCCACATGGCTTCATGCCTCCCCAGTTTTGACAGCAGTGGGTTAAAGGACTGAAGAAAAGTTTCTGGAAAGTGGCTTTTGTGTGGAATTGTTATCCCTCATAGAGTTTCTTTGTAAGTTATGTCCATGTTTCATAATGTTAATTATGCAGTGTTGAATAAGTGATGTTCAACTATAAAAGGGGCTGATAGGAAAAAAAAAACAGGGAGCTTTAATTTTTTTCCAAGCAGGCAAGTCCTCCTGCAGGTCACATCATGATATGATATTTTAGTGCATGAAACCAGCACTCACCTAGTAAATAACATAAGGTCTTCTTGACCTTGCAGCCTTACGTGGGCACGCATGCCTTTCAGCTAAACTACTCTAGTGTCCAGTGCCTTGGAGAAATTGCCAAGTATTTCCTCTGATGCCGTGCTCGTCACCCACGCCCGCCCGGCGTTCCTCGCTGCCCGCTGACGGCGCTCCGGCCGCGGAGCAGTTTGAGCGCCGACAGCCATAGCAGGATCAGGCAGGGCCTTCCCAGCTGGAAGAGCAGAGCACCATCAGGGGCATGTCCACATGAGTAGGTGCAGATGGACCAGAGCGGACTGGACGTGGCTTGGCTCTGCTCTGGAAGACATGGCGCTGCTTAGTGCAGTGCTGTCATCAGGCAAATACTCTTATTGTTTCTTATTAGTAGTGTTAGATCTAGAAGCTCCAGTATGAAGATTGAGCTGTCAGGAATATGCCATATATTTTGCATATTTATTGTTCTCCCTCCTGTAAAGTGAGTATCATCTTCAGTAAAATAAGCATGGTAGATAATCTGATTTACAGAGAAAGCTTTCTTTGGGAAGTGGAGCGCTGGAGACATGTGCATGTATTTCTCCTCTTCCCCTCTGGAAATGAACCTCTGGGGTGTGTAGTTAGGGAAGCCAGAGCATATAAGGGGGCAACACGGTGATGGGAGATGAGTATTTCTGTGGCATTATAATCAAGGCAGAAAGAAAGCAATGCAAGAATGAAACTTGAAACAATAATATCCAAAAATGCCTTCCAGAGTGAGGCATACAGTTGCATATCTGGATATCTACAAAGGTCCCTGTACTCTCAGTAGTTCCTCTGACCAGTGTGCTGCACAACAACGTGTAAGGTCTTTTTCAAGTGGTGGTGAGTGCTTACGCATTTTTATCCAAGTGCCTGCAGTATCTGGAAATTTGTGTGATGCAAAGTTTGCAAGCAGAATTTAGAGATGTTCAAATTGTCTCTTTATTTGCTAAAAGAACAGGTTAAGAATTACTTGGGTGATGGGAAAAGCTTAAAACCAGCACACTAGCTCACTTTGGGTGTTAATACAGTCTTTAGCCATAGAGGGAAATCTAAGCCTTGCTGAAGGCTCAGCATCTCAGCAAGGTATATCTAATAGTGTGTGCTTAACTGTTGCCTGGGAGCTTTTATTTAATGCAATGGCTAGGAAAATTGACCTCATGTTTTGGTTTTATTTTTTCTTTTGGGCTTGGATCCTGACTCATATCACCTACATGTATAAAGCTCACAATTTACTGATTTATCAATGAAAAAAACACTTAGTTGGAAAAAAGAGGAAAAACTTGTGATAAAAACATTGTGCTTTGAAATACCAGATGCATCAGAGGATATGAGTGGGTTACTGGTGTAATAGGGACCCTTCTATCTGTGAACATAATGCCATATAACAAATACCATAAGCCAAATTAGTAGCCAGTTTCTGATAGCTGAACTCTTCAGTTCTAAATGCTACTGCAAGCATTCTGTTTAGGAAGAGAAGCTAAAAGCTTCTCAAGGGTACACAGAAAATGCTGATCCTGAATGTATAAATGGGCACATTTTAATCCTTAAGTTATTAATTATTTCTCATGATTAATTGTAATTATTTTATTACTACTCCAGACCCTTGGGTCAAATTGCACACTGAAGTCGGTAAGAAATTTGCTGAAGAATCTCTTGATTTGGTATGTTATCATTTTTATATTGAATATTGGACATTATCAGTTGCATTAAAGAGACCAACAGCTATCATACCATCAAATTACAGGATATATTTGGGTTGCAGGCGTAACTCCATTTCTTTCAGTGTCATCAGATATAACTGTAAATTTAATGCACAAAGGGAAGGGGAAATAATCCCTTCACCCACAAAGACATAAATTAAATGTTACCCCACGCTAAAAAATGTAACCTTAAATGAACCTTACGTTAAGGAAAAACGAGTGCATACATTCAGTGTATATGCTGAACGTATCTCAAGGGGATGGCAAGTACTTTCAGATTAGTCTGAATTATTGAGGATTTTCTAGTGGGAAAGCTGGGCACCCCCCTCCCTCTGGCCAGCTCTACCTTCCCAATGCTTCTCTCCCCTCAAGTAACCAGAAGAATCTTTTTCTTCTGAACATACAGCTTGTAATATACATAAAAGCAGAGTTTGCTTTGATCCTGACAGCAAAACGTTTATTTTTAAACTGGAACTGGGCTGTTGTCCAGCAATGCTCTTTCCTTTGCATCATGCCCTGCGTTTCAGCTCCGCAGCCTGCCTGGGTGCAGCTGGACCTGCTGCAAGAGGGACCTGGCGTGATGGGTCCTGCTGAGCTCGCTCCCTCCCTCTCCCCCCATTCCTCCTTCTCCTCTCGTTTTGAAATTCAAATTGAGTGCAATTTTCAGCTCATTTGAGCCGGAATATACTCTTGCTGAGCTTCAGCGGCTCTTAAATTCAAACTCGAAGGAGAAAACAGATATCATCTGTCACCGAGGGTGGGAAAGGGTGTCCTCCCTACATTTTATTCATGGGAGACAGGGCTTCACTGACTAATTCCAGTCTTTCTGACTAATCACTCACTGGCAAACTAATCAGCTAATCGATGTGACTGGTTTCTTGTAGTTTGGTATCTTTTCGCAGGTTTTTTTTTTAAAATTTCTCCAGCCCATTTAGTATTTCTATTTAAAGTCCTGCAAGTGCCCTAGCTGAAACGCCTGTGTCCGCATTTGAGTGTACCCGCTCGTTTCTGGTCTCATTGTCCCCATCACGGACTACTCCCTTTAAAGAGCTACAGATGAAAACGCCCCGAATCGGACAGCTGGCAGAGAAGAGGCAGGGATGAGAGATTTTCAAAAGAAGCTTAAAAAATAGAAAGGAACAAAGGGAGAAAAAGGGTTAAATCATTAGGTGTCGTTATGTCAGCAGGTTTAGGACCGGGCACACGTACAGGGTACATACCATAGCTACTTATTCTATAAAACCTGTTTCGTATTAACACGTGTGGCAATATCTTGTGAGTCATCTGGTGGGAGTCCTGCTTAAAAGTAGAGAAGAAATACGACTCACTGTTTTTTTCCTTACTGCTTTATTTTTTTTCCTCGTATTATTTTTGAAATAGAAAAAGACTCTTGCAAAGAGGTCCAGGTCCTGCTTTTATTGTACTCCTTTACAAACTTCTCTTTCCTTTGATGAAAATAGCATTGGTTTGGAGATTGGCAGCTGCCTTCAAAGGGAAATGTTTCAAGAAACAGCAATTTGGTAGGTATAAGGACAAAACTAAAGTACAATCTGTGCTAGTAGAGGAAATAGGTTGCTTAATCTAACAGCATGATAGCATTTTAATGCTGCTCTGAGCAACATCAGCTTGCCACTGGCAAAAATCCACAACCTGAATTTTTGTTGTAACAAAATCTACATGCCATAAAGGATGTCATAAATAGACGGGACATTTGCAAATGGTGAGAACATTTTAAAGTCAGACTGGAAAGAATATCAAACACCATGCTGGTCCCTTAATTGTTTTATATGTTCTAAAGCCTTGATATATTACTAAACCTGGTTTAAGGTTGGAAACTGCTGTTCTGGAGCTTTCTTGGTGCCTGTTCCTTGTTCCTCATGCTGAGCAAGGGTTGGCATACAGTCAGGGCCCAGTCCTGCAAACAGTTTTGTGTTTGGTGTGCTAACATCACCCAAACTGAAATGAAACTCTGGGGCAATATTCTGTTATCCCTTTGGTCACCTTATGTATTTCAATTTACTGCATGGTAATCCCTCAAAAAACCAAAAAACGCCTTTTTGCTGTGGGTCAAACCAAAGCAGAGATTGTGCCCGTGCAGTCGGCTGGCTGGTTCATGACAGATGCCCTGCACGGAAGCCAGTGTGCTGTTGTGGCAGATCTTGGGTATTTCATATTGGAGAGACCCTGGCAAAAAGCAGGGCTGAGGAAAGAGGGCAATCCTGGTGTGTGATCAGAGAAGCCCAAGCTCGCCTTTGGGACTGGGCCCCTTCATGACACAGGCAGTGTTGAGAGACCTGGATCCAGATCACAGTGGAGTGAGTTTAGAGAGGTGACAGGCACACGGCTGCCAGCGTAGCAGGAATTGATTTCCGGCGGTCTTTGTGGTCATAAATGTTAGCCCTGATGCATTTACAGTTACTGAAGCAGGGGATTTTGGAATCTTTTTTTAATTAGGCAATTAAATTCAGGTTAAGCCCTGTTTCAGGCACCTCAGTGCCTCTCTGAATCTTCCCCTTTGTCTCCAGTGGCTCTGTTAGACATTGACACTGACCTGCAAAGCTGGTACTACAAGTCCTTATAAAGAAATCTGATATTCCTGTGGAAGTTATGATGATGTATGTAAATCAGCTGCCATATTCACAGTCACCTCTTCAGCTGAAAAAGAAGGGCAAATCATTTCGTTGGTAGCTGCTGAAACCGTCAGCTGTACTGTCATTAATACTCTCCCCTCTTTCCTGGAAACTCAATATGTCAGCTACCTGATGTACCCTTCCTCTTCCAAGAATACATCTCTTCATTCCTTCAAATTCTTCTTGAGCTGGGACCTCCCATCTGCCAGTTTATTGTTCTTCTTCTGGCCCATTAGTTTTTCCTCCCATTCTTTTTCCATAGCCTCATGTGTTTTTTATAAAATTTTATCACGTGCTGATAAACAGAGTATCTGAGCTCTATCTACGAGTGCATAAAGTGCTGTGTCCAACTGCTCTGATGCCTTTTTGTTTTACCCCTCCTCTTTCTTGTGGGGAAAACAGTGTGGGGGTAGGGCATAAAGTTTTGAATTTTTGTATTGCTGTGTTATATACACCTACACCATCGTGACTCCGGTCACCCTCTGCCTTTAAGGCATCCCCTGGACCATCCTGTTTGGACTTTGGTGCTAGACCTGTTCCTCAGGGAGCTGCCCAGATTTCTTTTGCTGTTCTCTGAGAAAAGAGTGTCCATGTGGTGTCAATTCTCTGAAGGAGCTGTTCCCAGACCCTCTCCCTTGATGACATTGCTGAACTTCCTTGTTCTAGACCCCCTACTCTGTCTTGCTGCTTAACCCTGATGGTCCCAAAGACCTTCCACGATCCATCCGCTAATCTGTAATTGACCCTTCAGGGACCACGTGGCATCTGAAGCATTTGCACACGAACTTCATACTGGGATTTGTATAATAGAAAGTACTTTGCTTTGCAGAAATACGAGAGCCATAGTAATCCAGGTGGTATAAGAAGTTCCTGCCTCCTTGCTTGGGTGGCTCTCCTAGATCTCACTGCTCCCTGGTCCACCTTCCAGCCCACAGCCATCTCTCTTGATTTGTGCTCGGGCCAAATATGAAGCTTTCCAATCCAGAAAGAAGCAAAACTCTGGCTGTTGTCAATAGACATTGGCATCAATGGGATTTTTACTTAAGTCTCTGCAACTCACCTTTATGTTTTTCTCATACAGCTGCTTAAAAGTCACAGTTGCACCTCTAAGTTTTCCACATGAGTAAACTCTTGTGCACCTCAGGAATCCTATTAGAAATTTCCACATAAGAAATGACTGGATTTGATTGCAAGTCACAAAACTAAAATTGTTGTCCCATCCAAAAAAAAACCTGTTAGTGTGTCTGTGTGGGTTATGCCTATATAGATATGCATCTACAGAAAGAGTTATGTTTGATGATATTTCCTTAATTGCAGATTACTTGCTGCTGTTCAGAGGTCATCAGGTGACCTGTTAAGTCCTTCTTGATTATATCATGCTCAGTGGAGATCACAGTTTCAAATGAATAAACAAATGCTAACCAAACTGTGGGTGTTTGTGGTATTTAACCTATAATCAGGTTTTTGCATTTTAATTTTGTATCTACTTTTAAGAATATGTATATTAATCCTTCTGATTGGTTCTTTATCATTCTCTATACTTTAAAAAAAATTCTTTCTTTATAATGCTTTGAGAAATTTAGTAGTGTAGGACTTCTCTTAGTAGTGTAGAACTCTTCTCTTTGAAATTATCTTTAAAACTGCTATTGACTTTAACAGGATTAGTGGTCATGTTAGGGAGCCTGAGAAAGTGGTCTCACAGCTCACACAACGTCTGATTCCTAAATAACAAACCTCGTCAAGTCAACTATTTCCGAGTCACGTTTTGTTCCATCCTGGCACAAGCCAGACTGGGATAGCAAATTGTATCACCAAAGAGGCACGACATGAGCCGTGCGTGTATTTTCACCAGCCTTTGTATTGCCATGGCAACAATAGTTTTAATTATGGAGAGCCAAAACAGTAAGTTGTATATCAGATGGGGCTCAGTTTTCCCTGTGGACAGAACTCTGATTAGCCACTGGAGACCAGCTTTGTGTCTCCGTTTTCCTTCCAGTCTGGATTTTATTTTCCGCTTTAGCAGCTGGCTTGTTGTGTTCAGTCAGAACTTGGAGGGGCTGCAGCCAGCTGGAGGACAGTGGCACGGAGGGAGATGAAGTGACCCTCCTGTCTCAGGGGCAGCCTGGCACTGTGCTGGTTTGGGTGTTTAGGAGTGGTTCTCTCACTAAAGGACTGCTCTCGGCTTCCCTCTAAACCCCTGGAGGTCTGCGGGTTTGGAAGGGGCTGGTGTGAAGTGATGTCTAATAATCAGCCTTGACAATGTTCAAGATTGTGCTTAGGGGGAATAACAAGGAGCTCCACTTCAGCAGTACACATGAAAATTTGCAAAGCAGATCCACATCTACATCCATCTGTGGGAAGCAAATATGTCTGCGTGGTAGGATGCAGGTCAGGAGTGGCTTTTTTCACAGTGGCAAAGGTGTTGTTTAAGTCACTTGTCCAAAGGGGGGTGTAAGTAGTGACCAAAAGTGTGTATGTCACTCAGGAAATTCATAACAAGAGAGGAAAAACTTCATTGATGTAAATCAGTATATATCATATATATATATAAAAATCAATTTTATGGCCTTCTAATGCACTAATTTCCTATTTTGTTTGAATGGTGGCCCTTGGTGGTCATGGTAAGGCTGCTTCTGGGTTTGTGAACTTCCTGGCAGTGTTTGAAGAGTAGTGAGGTTGGAGAAGAGATGGAACACTGTAACTTTTATGTGGGTCTATTCTGGTCCTCTGTGATTCCGAGCGTACGTTTTCATGACTGCAGGTCTGAGCAGTGTCTTCAGGAGATCATGGCCAGGGATCATGATATCACGGAGAATGAGAGTTGCCAGATCACACTGTTAACTAGAAATTCTGTTATTCAAATGTGGTTCCAGGATGCAGGGGGCTCAGCAAGTATGTAGGCTAATATTTAGACTTGCTGAATCTGTAATCTCACTCCTTACAGTGTTACTACAGCTTTTTCTTACAACACACAACCCTGAGCAAGTAATTCACTGATGATTTTATTGTTGATTCACCTATACTTTCTGAAATTTAAGAAGTCCTGCCTCTAAGATTTTCATTTTGGAATTTGAGATCATAAATTAAGCCCTCTTATGAAAGAAACTAAGAAGTTTGCTGTTGTTTTTAATAAGATTTTACGGTAAGTATGGCAACAGCAAGTCTGTTAGTCCCAGCTTTACTGCACGTGTGTAGCACTGTGCTTTGAGACCCTTGAAATATCTGGTTTTAGGACATCAGCAGGGGGCTAATGAAAAGGCTTTGTTGATTTTAACGAATTGCAAGCCACTGTAGCCAAAATAAATATAATCTGCTTTTTGGATTAGTTGTCACACATGATTTTACCTACTAACAGTGATTAAAGAACCCTGGTGGACCAGAGGCAGAGCTACTCTCTGGTGACTCTTGCTAAAATAGCAATAACCAGAAGTAAATAAAGTGTTAGGGTATTAGTTATCTTTAATAAACACTGACACTGCATATAATGTTTGTGAGGAGGCTTCAAAAACCTCCATTGAGTACAGGCAGCAGTGCTACTCTCTCTAGCACAGAGAGCATTGGTCATTTTAGATGTCCAATTATGGCATGGCCAAACTGTGTTCCTTGTACCACTGGGCTGCTGTCCCTCCTCGAGAGGTGCCAACCTGCCTGCACACCTCATGGAGGCCTTCATCACTCAGCCATTCTCATCCAGCAGCAGGCACCAGAACCAAAGTTGAAAATATCCCAAACTAGAGGGATTATGACAGGAAAATGGAGTGTTAATTCCTTGCGTAATTCTGCAACCCCTGAACCGCTGTAATTCCATCCAGTTAATGAACGAGGGCTGGTGCTGGTGTCCCTTACCTTCGTCTGTGTGAGCTGATGAACAGAATTACTTGCCCCTGCTGACATCTTTTATCCCTGATATTTTCCCAGTAATCAAGGGTGGGTGTGTTTCCTGATCCCCTTCACATTTGTTGTGAGAGGCAACAATTACACTTGATGGTATTGTACTATTCCTTTGGACCCATTGTTGCTTTTAATCAGTGGAGAGAAGAAACAAAACAAACGAAAACATGTTCCTTCTTCCAAGAGGGAATTACTGCTGCAGTACTGAATGTTGTGAATGATTTTAGGTTCTTTTGTAGGGGGGTTAACACTTTCCTGAGAGTGGCAGAGAAGTGAGGAATTTCCCAAAAGCATCAAAGAAATTTAGGGCTTTGGAAATTAAAAAAAGGTCAAGGGATAGCAAAACATTATATAGAAATACTAGTTTAAGGAAAATCCTACCAAAGTAGGGAGGGGGTGTGAGCTTTCTAACGAGTCTTCAACTTGTATTCATCTGTTCCTAATTGTACAACCCTGGAAGGCACGTGGCACTGTTCTACAAGGAGTTTATCTCTTATATGACAGCTACGAAACTTCAAACTCTTCAAGTAAACATCCTCAGGCTTTTTAAGAATTGTATAACTCCTTTTTGATGTTAGATTCTTGTGTGGTGTTTTTGGTGAAGTCATGCAGCAGTTACAACCCCACTGCTGGCTTTATAGTCTACAGAAAAAAATACTTTTATACCGTGCTTGGGAAGGGAGTGAGACCCACCAAGGACCCATCCTTCTCTTGGCTGGCAGTCATTAGAAGTTTGGAGACTTGCCCAATGGTGTAATTCAAGTCTTGACTGCATATCTTATTGGTTAAAAATAGGAGCCAACTCCAGCTCATCAGTTTTTGCTAAGAAACTATTGATTGTGATTAGCAAGCTTAAAAATAATTACCTTGTGTGTTCATTGCTATCTTTGGACATACTCTCATATTCCTACTGTTATAGAATGTATTGAGCAGCACAATAGGATGATTTGATGACTAAGGTGTTACACTGAGTGGGCGGCAGAAGGGTATTGAGCATGTCTTAATTGTTCCATCTCCTGGGCATGGAACAAACACACAACACCTACACGGGGGAGAAAACCCACTGGCCTTGCTGGAAAATACAAAGTGAGCTGTCCCTCATGCCCTTGTTCCCATGGGGGAAGGTGTATCCAGTCCTTCCCAGTTGCAGTCATCACTTCACCACATGTTTGGCAGAAGCCACAAGCCCACCCAGCATCACAGGGGTAAAACACTGGTTTGCTTAGCACCTGGAGAAGGGGGGGATGAGTTTCACCTGGGTTTTAACACCTGCTTTAAAAGCCTAATGGTGCTGATTCATACCCGGTTGCAGTTGACCCTGAATGGCTGCCTCTGTTAATGATAACTGAAAGCCTGTCTGCCTCTGGAAGGTGTTGTTCTGTAGCAGGGACAGTTTCAGCAAGCAGATGAATTTTTGTTACTTACAGCCGTGTGTACTCAGGTGAACCAGCATCTACTTCAGTCTGCTCAAGTCTGGGCCACCTGCTGAGAGTCTGAGAAGAGCTGCCTATACCTGTCAGACTCCTAATGCAGGTCAGTAGCCACTTCAGGGGGCCACCTTCTTCAGGTTTTAACTCTTGAACACCCCTGGAAAAGCTGATTTCATGCCATGTTGTTCCTCTCTTCTGAGAGAGCCAAGGAAGTATAGCTTCTCTATTTAAGTTTGGTGTGAGAAGTTGGGTGGTGAGACTGCTGTATGCTATATCTGTGTGTACACATATATGTATGTCTATTTTTTATGCCTATGGGATTGCTTTATGCTGTTCTTTAGGTTTCAGTTCCCCTATGAATGTGTCAGTAATTTCAAATCCATACTAGTCTGCGATGCCCAGTCTGCGTTTGCATTTTCAATTTCTCTTTCTCCTAAAGCTTTACTCTCGTATTGGTTTGGTGTGTACCAGGTTGGCCCTTGGCAGGCACCTTGCAGCTGCATGGCAGATCATGTGGGATAGAATGTCAATTATGGGGTGTTTTGCAAGCAGGGCTGCTTGCTGTGGGGCTGTGTCTCTCACACGTGGGGTCTCATTGCACAACCAGACAGTGATGTGTGGGGCAGGGTGCAAGCTCTTCAGGCCAGCTGCAAGTCACGTGAAATTGAGCGTGTTTGCACGTCCAGGAGAGGGATTTATTCCGGCTTTTTGTGTGTTAATGGCAGCTTTGGAAATTCAGAGCTAGAATTTACCCCCGGGGAGGGAGGAAAAATCACTTGGTCAAGTATTTCCTGGTGCAATGGTCTTCAGAACGGCGCAGGTGGGAGAGGTGAGTGCTGGGTCACACCAGAGTGACTTCCTCATGTGGATTTTGGGTTTTGTGTTGCTTCAAGAACGTAAAAGGAATGAATCACAACGCTTTGGTACAGTAGCAAGGAAAACTGTGGGCATGTTTGCTCTGGTCTGTGTCAGAGGAAGAGATGCAGATGGACTGCAGCTGCAGCTCTGGGAAGCAGGGCTGGAGCAGGAGCCCTGAGGGCTGGCTGAGGAGCTGGGAACCTGGTGGGGAAGGTGCAGCTCTCTTCCTCTCGCTGTTCTGCAAGGCATGTTACAACAGCCCCGAGGAAGGTCTGGGCTCCGTGGGCAGAGGGCAGGTGGTGGTTTGGGAAAAAAACTTCACTGACAGGAGTTTCTGACAGCAGCTTTATGCACTAAAGGTATCGTTGTATGCTTTTTAAGACTTAATAAGTACTCTGAATCTCTGTACTGCAGTAATTTTTATATAAATACCTGTGTAAACGCTCAATAGACTTGTACATGTAAGCTATGTATTTCAAACAATTTGCTTCAAAAATATTTGGCCCGGCTGAGAAAAATATTGTTGGAAGAGCTATTTTTTTCCCCTGCTGTGTTTAAAGGGGCTTAGACTTGAGTCCTTAAATTCGGCATCCTTTATTAGCATGATTCCAGGATTCTCAAGAATTTATGTAAGAGCTTGAAACATTTAAAATGTTTGTCACATTTAAAACCAAATGCTACAACTTTAAAATTTGATCTATTGGGCTGTACCAGAGCTAGAAGTGAATGTTGTATTGCTTTTCTGTGGTTTGAGTACCTTCTCCTTCACCCAGGAGACTGCAACGTATTTTTTTGTGTCTGGCTGTCTTAGATACTTACGTGGCTGCAGCTACTGCAGTTTCTGAATGTTTCACAACACTTTGGGGAGAATATTACTACCTTACACATATCACTGGCTTATGAATACTGAGTGCCACAGATGAACTTTGACAAGGTGTTTGGTACCTTTTTTTGGAAAGAAGGACATGATTTTAGAGCAAGTTAACTAACATATAATGAGCAACTGCAGATTTTGCACATGAGCAGGGAATGCTGGGCTGAAACCCATCAGGTCTGGGCCCTGGAGAAGCTGAGCTAGTCACAAGTCCCCCATTTACTTATTTGCCATGTGAATATAACTGTCATACAGCCTATTGGCTATACAAGCAACTTGTGATCTAACACAGTTGTTTTTTGCGTTATGTTTAACACTTTTCTTGTCAGAAGCAGTGAGAAACAGGGAGAAATACTTCTGCTTGTGTGTAAGCTGATGGCTTTGAGTCAACTACAGCTGCTAGCCTGGCAATAATTTGAATTGTTGCAAACACATGGAAAGAGTAAAATAGAAGATACAGGGAAAAGAAAATAATCATCACCAGGGACATTTCTTCAGAATAATTTTATTAAAAGTTCATGTTTGAAGTGATGTCATCCTTTTCATTCTCTGTATTTAATTGTCCTTCTGAAGCTTGGCATAGCTATTCTGATGTGCAGCAAAAATACTACATCAAAGGTGAACGTTTGAGTCCTGGCTGGAAAATAAAACAGAGCAGGGGGAGAACCCCCAAATGACTAAGAGTTCTTGAAAGTAAAATATAAAAGAAAATAATAATTTCTCTCCCCTGACAAATAGTTCAAAAAGTAGTCAACAGTTTGGATCTGGTATGTCATATTGCATACAAATGAAGAAACTGTCACCATCAGTTTCCTTTGAAACCTTTTGATCTTATCTTCTGTAGTAAAGGGCATGTGACTTGATCAGGGTTTCTCTTCTCTGATACATGGTCAGAGTCCTGATCTACTGAAATATCTGTGACAGATTTCTCCACTCAGTTGATACTTTTTTTTTTCCCCTCCTTCCCTTCAGTGCCTTTGTCTGGGGCGGATGTGATTTACCCTTCCCTCTCCATCCAAGAAAGCCAGTCTCCTAAATTTGGCAATTTCCAGCTAATCCTGTATATTATGTCTTAGTCAGAAGTAGTCTTACACCTTTCTCTCCGCTTGCCAGTCTGGCTTGTTTTTCTAGTAAGAAAGGAAAGTGGAATTATGATACTTTGTAGAGACACATTAGGCACTCAATTCTTTTGAAAAGTCATGGGATATGTGTTCTGGCAATTAATAAAGGATTGTTTTATTGCAGAATACCTTTGAATGGAGGATTTTGAATATGCATAGTCAGTAGCATCAGGGGACAGCAGTGGAAGGAAGAGCTTTCTGAAGACTTCTGAAACTTAAAAAGCACAATTTTTATGAGGCATTTGTATTTTTAATGCGAGCTATAATAGCTAGTGTGCTTTACTTGATTAATGTTTTGGTTCAGAACTAGTGAAGTCAAGGAAAATTCTCCCAAAGGGCTAAACTTTGCTACAGTGGCAATTGATGGCAAAGCTATTTTCGATTTCTCTGTGGTGAGACTGCTCTATGAGTGAGAGTTGAAATAGAAACCAAGCCCCAAGAGGTCTTGCTGGGCTCTTCTTTGCAGGGTAAAAGCCAAAACAAAATATCCTTGGGTCCATGTGTAGTCACTGCAGGGCTTTGCTTCTCAGCTCCTGGTGTAGGACACCCTACCTGGTGGTGGCCGCAGGGTGCTTTCTGCCCCTGCTGGGACCCCAGGAACAAGTTGCGGGAAAAACTTGTGAGGTTTGCGGCNATAAAAAATTACATACAGGCTAAACCTCCCGCCCCCCCCGTGGAAACTAAGCAGTGATTGAGCTGCCCAGGAATTGTTTCTACCCAAACTTGCTAGTTAGAAAAAGTGCTGGAGTTGCTGAGTTGAAAGCAGTGTTTATATGGGTGAAGGTTACTGGGCAGCGTTTGCACAGGAGGTCAGGCTGGGTGATCCTGCTAAGCCTGCAGCCAGCTCCACCCTGGAGCATGAGGTTCAGCCTTGCAAATGGGGAGCTCTCAAAGAGAAACCCAAAGATTTCCAAGCTCATAGGAGCAAGTGGGCTGCCTGCTGGTCGGAGCAGGCTCTGCTCCGTCTGGTTTTCCGCTCGGCTTCTTTTGTTGGCACGTCCCTGTTAGGAGTAAGGAGCTGAGAGAGACTGGAAGCAAGCCTGCAGCGTGCCAGCTCGTCTGGGAGGTGCAGCTGGGTAAAGTGCAGCAGCAAATCCTTTGCAGTGCTGGTACTGAGAGTTGTTTCAGAGAGCGATTTTGTTCTCCGGTGGTTTTAACGCTGCAAACAGTTTTAGATGCGTTTATGTGGTGAGTGTCCCTTTGCCTGCTGAGGTGGCTTGTGTCACTGTCCCTCAGAGCTAGGAAAAGATGGCTGTTGGGCTGCTTGTACAGACAGGTCCCTTTTGGAGTCTTTGTGTAAAAATCTGGGAGAACCAGAATACGTGAGGCTGGTCCAGCAGCATGTTCTCTTGTTGCTGAAGTCCTTAGCTCTTAGTTCCTGGTTTAGCAGAGTAGGAGAGCATCTGACAGGACATCCTGCTGGACCCTGAATATGTGCTTAGGAGGGTTTGCTTCTGGGCTAGCAAGGATAGCTAGCAAAGCTAACTTGGCTTTTTCATCTGAAGAATTTGGCTCTTCCCATGTCTGGGCTTTTTCCTCCTAAGAGCTGGTATTCAGAAGTGGTGCCTGAAGAGCGATGGGCATGGTTGCTGAGTGGAGCTGAAGGTCCTAACAGTTGGAATCTTGGAATGCAAATAGCATCCAAAAATGGTTTTGCCTTTTATCCATTAACACAAACATGAGTCAGATGTTTTAACTATCAACATGGGTGAAAAATCAGTCTTCCTGATGCTCCACAGGACTACCAGTTCAGGATGTTCTGGATGCTTCAGCTCTGGAATGTGGAAGGCCAGGGACAGAAGCACCAGAAGGTTGTGTTGTCCATGTGCAGATTTTTGCAGCCTCTCCAGAATCCTTTATCTGGGACAGGCAGCACCTCATCAGCCAGCTGCCAAGCAAGGAGACCTGCTGGTGGTGCTGAGGGCTGGAAGGAAACTTCGGATGTGGCTGGAGATAAACAGGCTGCCACTAAGAAAC
>WAAG01015935.1:0-30559 GCA_013390105.1 Tichodroma muraria | reverse complement strand
CCATTTTTAAAGTCTGACTTCTTACTGTGGCGATAACTTGTTTTCTGTTTAACACTGGCAAGTAAAAGAATTGCTAGAACATGGGCACCTTTCCCAGTCTCTTTAAACATACTGCCTTTATAGGAGGCATGAGGCTTTAGCTGCTCCCACTACAAACAGCATAAGGAGCTCACTCTGTCCTTTGTTGTATCAAGCTTGTTATGGCTTTCATTTGACAAGATTGCATATATGTAAACCTCAGAAACAGCAAGTTGTTTTAGCTTGATCTGACATTTGTAACATGCCTCTATCTTGTTGTAGGGATGAAGGATCATACAAATGGATACTCCAGTTCAAAACTTGTGTAAATGTCGTGGGATCTTTATCTGAAACAATCCTAGGGAAACTATGAGGTCCCTAATGAGCTGTTACCAACTATTGGAAAATATCTTAGGGTTTCAATGAAGATAAATAGAATGAATACATTGTAGTCTAGACCCATAACTTCTTATGGCATAAAATATCACTTCAGTGGTATTTGCTACCAAGTCAACATCAAGAGATGAGTCTCAGGAGAGCTCCTCCAGGCCTTTTGCCATTCTCAGTTATAATGGGTCTTTACAGTAGTTTTGAGATCCAGTCCAATAATGCAGCACAACATAAGAACACGAGACTGGTGTTACTGAGGCAGACCATGGGTTTGTTGATCACCGTACCCTGTTCCTGTCTGTGTTCAGCAGTGGAGGAACAGTAATGCAAGGGAAACACACACTTCTATTTCCCCAAAGTTCAGTCCCTGACTCCAAAAAATCATTGTAGCTCAGAGGCTTTCTGAACAAGAGCTGTTGCCTTTTCATTGAATGGATACTGATGGGCTCTTTTCAATTAATTTTATCTACTCATGTTTTTAAGGCCATTCAAATTCTTAGTATTCCCAGCATCCAGACTCAAGGGTCCACACAGACTACCTTCGTAGAATGCAAAAACCATCACCTTTGCTTGTTTAGAACTTTCTGCCTGCTGTTAAAATTAGATGTCCCTTAGATCTTTTAACTGGATGTATCAGAGCCTCCATTCATTCCCCATCAACCTTTTCTGAGCTGCTCCTTATTTTATAGATCTCACATGCCCTGAAACTTAAAGCATTTAGATCTTCCTTGAAATAAACTTAGCTTGCAAACAGAAAACATTATAAGCTTCAGCCTTCTAACAGGATGGGAGGAAGTCATCATTATCTTCAGACATCAAAACAAAATGAACATTGGCCACCATAAAACACCTCAACAGTTTTTCTGTCTCATTCCAAGACAAAACTTTTATTCCAAAAGATCACATCCTAAGTGATGCAACACCATTCTTCATCCAAATTGTGTTCTGCAGCCATATGCAAACAGGCCAGTCGTCAGAGGACATCATCCCATCTTACTGTCCTGTGCACAAAGTCCAGAGTATAAATGCTCCACACAGATCCATATGTATCATAATAATAAGGAATTGCACAACATGCGTTTCATGTTGAGGCAATGCTTTAGAGGTTTCTCTGAGTCTGTGCTTGCACAAATCAGTTGTGTTTGCTGGGATAGTAGAATAACTACCACACAGCAAACAACAGCAACTACCTACACATTTCACACAGCAGCGAGTAGTACAGGAACTTCCAAAAGTAAACAAGTTTTAAATCACACAAAATTTCAATTCATACTGACTCAGAACAATCTTCCATTTCCATAATTTACAATGAAAGGACAATTAGGAAGTTTCTAAGCCTGCCCATTTATTTTCAGCCTATTTCAAAATTATTGCTGTCTTTTCAGGCCTGTCTCCTCTAAGTAACACAGGACAGTGATGTACAATAACCAAGTACAACTTGAGGACACATCAGTACAGCAATGAGTGCCATAGCTCAGGACTTTATCTCCAAACTATCTGCAATGCCTTCAACCACCAATCTTTGCTTCTTCCCTGACCACAGCAACATCAGAGATGGATTTTCTGTTCAGCTCCTGATAGCCAGGAGGTGGAGTCATGAGGCTTCAGCAGGGCCCAGCCTAACCCATAGCCCACAGCCTTCTCCAGATGATCAGTCTACTAAAGATATCTCTTCTGAAAATAAAAAAATGTAAAAACATGAAGATTTTTATGGATCACAGAGACGACAAAGCTCCTGAGCCATCACATGCTTCTGAATTTGTTGCACAGACATATTTTGTGTGATTAGCAGAAGCAAGTACTTCTTGGGGGAAAACATTGTTGGGTAAATGGTTCAGAGAAATGAAAACAATTTGAAATTGTCTGCAGCCAGCCTTGCTCAGACAATATGGATCTGAATTTCAATTCTCTGTAAACAAGCAACCCATCTCCGAGTGTGTCAGCAGTTTTAATGTCATGTCATCCAATCAACACAGGTTGTGTTCTGGGAATCAGAAAAAAATACTGCATTCATAGGAGAGAATACATTTTGTCTCATTTTGCTAATTCTTTCTACTAAATTGTACCTCACTTAGTGTCTTGCTGATGATAAAGGCCAGCATTCATTTTCTGGCACTGTCGAATTCCTCTTTCAACAACATCATGAGTTCACACATGCTTCCAGACTGCTGCACAGAAAGAAGTAGCAAATCACTCTACAGAGAGTGACATTTCTTCTTCTGTGATGCAGTCTGAGTGTACCACTGCTGAACACACTTTTTAAGGTGAACTGTCTATTTGAAATCACAATTTGCTTGAAAATACTGAGTTCTTCAGCTGCTGAAGTCTGTCAGAGATCCATTTAATGCAATGGAGACATGTTAATTTGAGCTAAAGAGCTGACCCTCTGTGCCCACCCATATTAAATTATTATTCTATTAGACAGATCACAGATAATCATAATCCTGCATGCTTCTGTTTATTGACACTGTGCCTTTGGGAACACTCTCTTAGAGGAATTTAGCTGGTCATCTGCCATTCATTTCAATTACAGAAACGTAAACACAGATTACCAAACAGAAAACAAAGAAGCCCAACCCAGAAATAAAAGACATAAAACCACAGCAAATTTCAGAGAAATTATAGGCTGGTCTAATATTTGGTCAGATTTCAGCTCACTGTACAAGTGTTCAGCCTACCAAGCTGGAGAGATTTGAATGACTCCTCAACAGGCAATTCATGATCTTTGTGACGCATCATCAGTCTGCACAGATCAGCCCCATCTCACTCAGTTCTGGACCTGGACTGATCCCAGCACTCTTCAGTCCATACAGTTTGCTCTTATTTTAATTTTTCAAGAACAGATGTCTCCTGCCTGACTGTATGACACTGCCTTGGAGAAGTGGAGAGCCACAGACTTGTCCCCTGCCACCCACTGACCCTGGCGCAGAGCCTTGTCGATGCGGCGCAGAGGGCCCATCACATCACAGAGGTGCTGCCCCACTGCCGCCTTGTGCCAGATTCTGCTCTGTGATGGAGAATGGCACAGGGAAAGTTATCTTGTATCTTCATGTTCTCATGAAATGCAAAAAGGAAACTTTGTAGTCCATGCGATCCCTCCTTTCCCTTCGCCTTTCCTACCCCACCCCCGCCCCCCCCCAATATATCAATATATTCATTTCACTGGAAGAAGACTTTGAGCCTGGTTTAACAGATGAACCTAAAACCCTCCCCAAGCTGTAGTTAATTATTGTCTGTCTTAGTAAAGCAGGCTTTCACTTCATCCTAAATCACTAAATAGAAAGGTTTTAAGTACACTGAACATCTCATCATGTTCAGCAGGAGAGGTATTACAAACACCTCGTGTGCCATTTACCTAAACAAATTTAAACACACCAAATTTTACTCAAAAGGCAGATCATTCCCTCTCTGGAACCTCAGCTAGTTCACAAATCACTGTATTGCCATACATCTGGGATGAAATAACCTCTGCAATGGCACAGGCCAGGGCCAGCTGTGGGTACTGGTGGAGAGGCAGCTGAACTAAAGACTGCAGGCTCTTGGGGCTGGGAACAGCAGCCATGCGCTGGGCTGCCTGTGAACAGCACACACAGCAGACTGAGGGATGTGTTTATTTCCCTCTTTCTGGAACTTGTCAGGACAAATCTAGTATGCTGTGTCTAAGCTTGGGTTCCCCAGTACAGTAAAAACATTACAAATGGGAGATTCCACAGGAGGGACATCAAGAAGGTTACAGGGTGGGAGCACAAATCAGGAGTATAAATATGTAAAGAGGGTGAAGAATTGGATTTTTTTCAGTTTGAAGGTGATCAGGCTAAGGGAAGATCTTACTGTCTTCTTCAACCAACCCATGGGAGAATATGGACAACATGGAGCCTAACTCTTTCCAGCGATGAGCTGTGAAATGGATGCAACTTGCAGCAAGAGAAATTTGACCTGTGGAAAAGTATCTTAACAGAGAAACTAAAAAAATTCTGGAGCAAGCAACCCAGCAAGCTTCTGGAATTTCTGTTCCTGAAGATGCTCAAAATGCAGCTGGGCAGCCAAGCAGCCTGGTTGAGGTTTGAAGTTAATCCTGCTCTGAGCCAGGAACTGGAGCATGTGACCTCCAGGGTCCCCTCCAACCTAAATCATTCTGTGATGTTGTAGTGGAAGAGATGTTTTGGGGGCATTTAAGGTGGTGAGAGTCTTTTGGAGGCCAATGGATTCAAAAGGTCTAGATGCTACATCTGAATCTGCCCCACACATCCCGTGTGACCAACCACCCTGAGGCAGCTCATGCACCATGTCTCCCGGTGAACCTGGAGTCAGCAGGAACACTGATAGTGTCTGAGCTACTGCCTACTGCCAATAGCAAGGCATTTAGCCTTGGGTTAGAGCATGCCATCATCTTTCCCAACTGAAAACTAGGCACACACAGAGTGAGACTGATTAACTGTATGAGGAGGCTACAGGTTCCATAGCCATGGAGGTCATCAGACAATAAAGGAAAACATCTCCAAATAACACAAACTAGTATCCAATACTGGGAAAACCCATCATTTTGTCTGCCACCTTATCTGGAATGTAAATCAGCTGTCAAGGATTGCAGTTAAGTGGGGAACGTGAAAACATGATTTTAAATGTCTGGTAAGTACTTTTCAAGGCAATAATAACATTAATAATTCCTGCTGGTATTTGGACCTCCGTTGTCACCCACTCACTTTGGCATCATATAGTACATAAAAACTTTTGCCATTTGAGCGAGTTAGTAACATTCTCCAAAACTGCAACTAGCACTTAACTTTCTATTTGTCATCATTTAACATTCCCATGTCATTTGTTTGTACATTTTTTAAAACTCTTTCTTCCACATATTCAGAATCATTTACAGGCTATGAAGGCTCAAATTTTGCTAGACAGCCCTCTCCATGAATGTGAACTGCAGTACCATCTCTAGGTACTAGGATCTGGGAGCTGTTTCTCATTTAAAAGTAGGAGCCACCCACCACCACCCTTTGGATGTGTGGAAACTGCTGCTGAAACCAGCAAGCCTGTGTGCATGGGAGGGATCATAAGCATGTATTCCTACTGTGGTCATCCTGTGGTACAAAATCTCGGCTTAGTGCATGTATACAGGCCACCACAGTGCCACATAAACGAGCTCAGTGATCCATCAGGATGGTTTATCTATTTCTCAGTTTAACAATAGGCTACACAGTGCCTTCTTGCAGTCATGACAGAGGTACCTCCAGATGCTGATTACCTTGATCTTGGCAAGAAAATCTGCTGGCAGGCAGTTCAACAAGGTCAGACTGACCTCAAACGCATTTGAGGCACCTTGGCATGAGAGATGTCTTTGGGGGATCACTGGCCAATATAAGGAACATGATGAAGCAGCTGTATGAAATGTAAAAGTAATAATATTCCAGATAAGCACCTGGCTTTTTATTGCTACAAGATTTTGAGTTTATTTTCTTTTAAGAACTCTACTGTAACTCCAGGTCAGGAGTGATCATCTCCCTACATATCCAGCATTAAGAATTAAAATGAACACTAGTCAATAGCCATAAGCTTCTAAAAAGCACCCAATTTCATAATTTGCTGTTATTTTACCATTATCTTTATTACAAAGAAATTACAGAAAATAAGAAATATGACTGGTCTGTCTTTATCGCACGTTTAATCTTGATATGTAAATAAATGCATTTTCAAGTATATAGCACAGCTGAGGACTATATGCTCGACGGTGGGGCACATGCCTTTTGCAGCAGCTGGGGTTCAGGAGATGCTGCCTTGCACAGAGCCATCACCCCAAGCTTGTGTCTCCATGCAGTGCTTTTCCCCAGGGCTGGGAGGAGCAAAGGAGCAGATGGCCACCAAGGCCACTTGGTGCTTGCTGTCCTCCAGAGGTGCCTCAGGGGTGGTGGCAGCAGCTCCCAGGGCTCAGTGATCATTGCTTGGACAGCACAGAGACCAGCCAGCCTCCTGGGCCCTGCCCTTTTAACCAGGAGCAGGGGAACCTGAAGCAGAAGAAAGGAGGGGCAGAGAGCTGTAGCAGTCCAATCCTGGGCAATTTATTTTCCGAACAGTTTTTTCTTGCTGGCTGCATTTTTAATGTAAATATGTGGGGGTTTTATTGGAGAGGGAATTCATGTCATAATAGATACTCTACAAATTTTATACTGGCTCTCTTAATTCCTTATGAATGGCTCAAAAGTATATAAAAGGTCCAAGGTAAATACATATTTTTTTTTCTTAAGGGTATACATTCAGTGAGAAGCTACAATTTAAGGTCTATTATTGAGTGGCAACCAGCACAGTCTGCAAAAATTGAAGGGCTTTATCAACTGGGTGATCTCATGATCCAGTTTATAGCAAATATAGGAGGGCCAAGTCTGATTGTTAGCAACAAGACAGCCATGGGCAGAAAACAGTTATAGAAAATGCCAGTCACCAGAACAAAAGAAAAATCTCTTTTGGTCTCACCCCCACAAACACTATATTCAATTCGAAGTAGGAAAAGATTAAAAAACCAAAATGTTATTATTTCAAACAAAATAAAATTCTCAGCTCTAGTCTAAAAAAAGACAGTACTGATGTGGGCATACTGAAGATGCTACTTTTCAGGGAAGCATTTGCCTTGCTAACACCCTGTCTATCTGTGAGACAAAAATGACACAAACATATGAAGATGATGAAATGGGGTTATCCACAGGGGTAAACACATTCACGAGAGGGGGAGGCTGAAAGCCTGCATTTGCCAGTTACCCAGCACACTACTACTTGGTCTCTCCAAATGGACAGCCCCTGCTCGTCTTCTTAAGAGTTTGTGGCTGCAGAGCTTGCTCTTCTCTGCCGAGACCCTGCCCGGCTGCACCTAACCAGGAGTGCACGGACCCGCGGTGCGGCTGCTGCTCAGGGACACACCAGCTCTCCGCTTCCTAAGTGGTTTCCTGTGTGTGCAATGGAATAGCACCTCCTTCAGACACTCCCTGAGGCAGCAGAGGGGGGGCTACGCGGGTGGCTTCTGTGAGAAGCTGCCAGAAGCTTTCCCCATGTCTGGCAGAGCCAACTCCAGCTGGCTCCAGGATGGACCCATTGCTGGCCCGGGCTGAGCCCACCAGTGACGGTGGCAGCACCTCTGGGATACGACATGGAAGAAAGGGGGAAAAATACCCTGAATTAAATCCGCAGGCAGAGAGAGGAGTGAGAATATGTGAGAAAGAAAAAACTCTGAAGACACAAACATTGGCACTGAAGGAGAGGAGGAGGTGTTCCAGGCACTGGGGCAGAGTTTCCCCTGCAGCCCTGGTAGGTCTACACAGAAGCCCATGGAGGACCCCACACCAGAGCACGTGGATGCCAAAGGGCAAAGGCATATGTGACCCCATGGAAAACCCTTGTTGGAGAAGGCTCCTGCTCCAAGCAGGATCTGTGACTCCATGGAGAGAGGAGTCCACACTGGAGCAGGTTTGCTGGAAGGACTTGTGACCTCATGAGGGACCCATGCTGGAATAGCATGTTCCTGAAGGGCTGCACCCCATTGAAGAGTCCCTCACTAGAACAGTTCTTGAAGACCGTGAGGAGGACTCATGCTGGAAATGTACATAGAGGACTGTCTCTGACGGAAGGATCCCACGATGGGGCAGGGGAGAGTGTAAGGAATCCAGCCACAGTCAACCCACCACTGCGGGAAAAAGCACATCAAGTTTTTCATCTAAATAGGACAGGTGAAAAACACCAAAGGAGGTCTCATACCAAAATCTTTAACAGGACACAAAGGAAAAGAAAAATGATATCACAATTTTTATGACCAGAAAAGAAAAAAACAGTAATATTTAAAAGCCACCACTCATGACTCTTCACCACATATCCCTCACCTAGTGCAATCTAAACCTGACTAGCCCTTCACCCAGCCTCAAAGTGTCTTCCTGGAAAATCCTTGTGATCCACTCCTTGTGGCAATGCAGGCAATAGGACAGTAAGTGCTATACCATGGAAATAGTTGCAGTTGCAGCAGCACCAATCAGGAAAAGTGAAAGGGTGCTGCCAAACACTTCACAGTCTAGATGAAAAATAAAACACTTCTGTCTATAAGGAAAAGGGCTTCTTCCTCTTCTCAGGCTATGAACTAGTTTATTGGTAATTCCAGATATAGAAGATTTTTAGAAACAGACATCAATAAGCTTATCTCCAGCTGGAGCAGGTCTCTGGTTTGTTGTTAACCACTTGTGTTCCCTAAATGTATATGTTGAATTGTTTGTCTCTACAGAACTCTGTTCAGAACTGTCAAAATTAATTCCTAGGATATATGCTTGGAAAATTTTGTCCCAGTAGACTCTGTTCTCATATAGCTTCTACTAGATTATTTCAGTCAACTGAACAAAGTTTTCCATCCCTTTCAATTATTCATTTTTTTCCCCAGAGATGTTATTTATACAGCAGTGTACACAGTGCTTTGCAGTAAGTAGGTATATCAGGCAAAGAACAATGTCCTCTTGACAGCCTTTGCAGCACAAAGAAATTAATAAGGTACAGACCAAAACAGTAAGAGTAAGGAGACAAGGTGACTGCAGTTCAAATATTTCACGGAACAAAAGCAATGGTAAAAATGTTTGAAAAAGCAAAAATTCTTGTCACATCAAGAAGGGTTTGTTCACTTAACTTCACACATCTATAATGCAAGGATCCGTGTCTGAGCTAGTCACTGGAGGTTCCTTTCTGGTGAGAAACAAGTGTTTTAAGTGCTGAGATTCATCTAATTTGGACACCTTTAGGAAGAAAAGAATCATGCTTTATGCTCTACTTATCATATCAAACATTCTTCCATTGACTGTAACTTAGTCAAGCTGATCAACTCAGATGTGGATAGCTATATTGAGTTAGATGATTCCAACCTACTATTCTAGCCACATGACAATATCTCTTTTAAGTCCTTTGTAAATGAAATTTCTGCTTGATAAAACTTCAGGCAGTGGTTCCCCATTTTTTTTCCACTGTGGGGAGCTTTTTTAAAATCCCCTGCACACAAGCATTATTTTTTTTCTGGAGGTAATTGCTAGATTAGCTCAATTACATCAGCTGTCTCATAGCTAAATCAGATGTCTAAATCAGATTTGGTTATAGAAGCCTGTTTTTTAAACACTGTCTGCAGATATTTTTTCTCTTTTTTTGTAAATAGATGCCATGTAAGTGTGGTTTAAAGCCGTGCCATGGAACAGGGTGAGTCAGAGCAAACTGGGGTTGACCTGACTTAGCCTTTTACATGACTGGTCACAAGCTGGGATGGAGTAACTAGGGGGAGGCATAAACTTTTAGTTATGTCTGTAACCTGCGGATGTCACCATGTCTATGAAGACTATGTCACCATGTCTTCAGCTTCCACTGCTCCCACTCCTGTTCAGCGTGGTCACCCACTGGGCAGGGACAAAGCAGGCAGACATCCAGTGGGGTTTTGCCTGACACTCTGTGACTGCTGGAACACCAGCTGGAAACTTGCACCTTTGAGGAAGAAAGTGGAGTGCAGCACAGAGAGAGCAGGTGCAGCCCACACTGAGCACCTTCAGGTCCCTGGACCAGCAAGGAAAGCTGAGGTTGCTCAGTGATTGGTCTCACATTTGAGGCTATAAACATTGTCACTGGTAAAAATACTGAAAAAATATATTTTTTTCTTCTGCAGGTAGAAGTGTATTAAGCCACTTGTGCTGTGGCACTGAGTGGCAGTGAAATTGCAATGATTTGGTGGCAGCTGTTACTGAAGCCCATTGATTTGGAATGGAAAGTCCTGCTTCCCTTTAGCACTGCTAAACCTCAATTGGTCTCCTATATGAGACATCCTTTGTTTTTGTATTTAATAATTTCAGTAACTCTGCTATAGGAAACTTTCTGTATCCAGTCCTTGTGTGTGGGAGGGTGTGAATATTTCCAGCTCATAGTAATGAATGCTTTGGCACAGGCAGTTGCAGCAGGCAGAGGCCCGCGAGCTCCGCTTTCCAAGCCCAGCTCCAATATGCTTCTTGCTGCTAATGCAATTAGCTTTGCTTCCCATGTGCACCATGGTGAGACAACACAGGCAGAGCAACAGAAGAGTACTCAAAAGAGCCTGACATTAATCTGTGCTTTTTTTACATACTAAAAAGTAAATCACGTTTCTTACATTAGGCTCTTCAGTGTGGAAATGTGTCTAAAAATCTGAGACACCCTTGAAAACGGAATATTGTTCTGCAGTGGTTTGGTGGCAGAGAAGGATGCATCCAGATCAGCTCACAACTGGTCCCACCCTGGCAGAACAGGGGCCAGAAGGAGGCAGAAGGATGCTTCCTGCTCTCTTCCCCAAAAAACAAATTCTGTCTCAGTTGAATTTAGGAGGAGTTTGAATTCAATGTCTGTTTTCAACACGCACATTGCCTTCCTTGTCAGTCCTGAAGCCAGGCTCCAGTGAAGACCTGGAGCATCACAGGCAGTACAAAGCACTTCTCTTTGCCTTTTCTGTCACTACCCCATGAATGCATTAACATTTTAGAATTTTTGCTGCATTATGGCAACACAGAACTGTTGATGCCATTTAAAATTGGTCCCAAGTAACTAATGAAGTGATTAGATGCTGCCATGATATTTTAATTAGATGTGCAGCATAAAACCTATCTACTTAGCCAATCATGCTATTTCTTCTAAAATGAAGCCATACATTTCAAACTTTAAATAAATAGAATGAAATATATAAATTAAGGGGAGAAAAACCAAAAATATCAGTTAATAAAAGGAGTTGATAATAGATTTTTGTGGATAGTTTAATCATGAAAAGCACATTGTTTTAAACAATACAGTACATACTAAAACCTAGTAGATGTAGATGTTAATTGTCTTCTCCATTACAGAGACAGAGCTAGTGCCAGGGATTTGAGACAAATGGCACTTAACCTCCTGAACCCCAGATGAAGAGGGAGATAGATATTTGCTTTTGATCATTCTGGTCTTTTCATGATCTGAATCAATAAGTACCCCTTGTAGCTTTGAGTCATGTTTCTAATTAGTCAGCCTCTTGGGCCTGGTTTACAAAATAAAATATAAATCAACGCACATTTGTAAATTCTAACAAGCATGCTGGGCCAATGCCATCTCAATAAAATAATTAAAATGCCATCAGCCTGTTAACTTGCTCTCATCTCTGCCAAAATATATATTCTGTCAAATGCCAACGCATATTTGGAATGCTAAGGAGAAAGGTATTTTGCAGATACAATAGATGCAATAAATATAAGAGATAAAATACCTTAATATGACAAATTAAAGCTTTATTTTTCTTTATTAGTGCAAGGAATTGCAGAAAGAGAACTAGCGATTAATGTTCTTGACTATGAAGATCATAGAACCATAGAATAATTTGGGTTGGAAGGGACCCTTAAAGGTTGTTGGTCCACCAGTTCCTGCAATGAGTAGGGATATCTTCAACTATATCAGGTTGCTCAGAACCTTGTCTAGAGTAACCTTAAATTTTTCTAGGGCTGGAGCATAAACCACCTCTCTGGGCAACTTGTCCCAAGGTCCCTTCACCCTCATTGTAAAAACGTCTACCTTAGATCTAATTTAAATCTACTCTCTTTTACTTTAAAACCATTATACTTTGTCCTGTCACAACAGGACCTGCTAAAAAGTTTGTCATCATCTGTCTTGTAAGCTGTCTTTAGGTACATGGAGACTGCCAGAAGGTCTTCTCAAAGTCTTCTCTTCCCCAGGCTGAGCAGCCCAAATTCCCTCAGCCTTTCTTCTTAAGTGAGATGTCCCATCCCTCTGATAACTTTTGGGGCCCTCATCTGGGCCTGCTCCAGCCCATCCATGTCCCTCCTGCACTGGGACCCCTGAGCTGGGTGCAGTGTTCCAGGTGGGGTCTCTCACCAGAGCAGGGCAGAGGGGCAGAATCCCCTCCCCTGCCCTGCTGGCCCCGCTGCTTTTGGTGCAGCCCAGGACACGTTTGGCTCTCTGGGCTGTGAGTGCTCATGGCCGGGTCATTTCCAGCCTCTCACCCACCAGCCCCCCCAGGGCCTTCTGGGCAGGGCTGCTCTCAATCCCTTCATCCCCCAGCCTGTGCTGACACCAGACAGTTGCCCTGACCCAGGTAGGTCAGATATCTCTGATCCAGAAAGTACTCAATTAAGCTCACAATTAGCTTCTCTGCAAGGAAATGCAGCAGGTAAATTCCACATTACAGAGTGAAATATGTGCGGTGACATCTGGGGCTTGAGTTCTACAAAGGCAACAGCCTGCAAGGGACCCCCCTCACCAGGGAGCATCCAGGAGACAAATTGTCCATTAGCAAGATGATTAATTTTCCCTTCTTTTGCTTACTGTTATGCCTCGTGTGTACTAGGACAAATGTGTAAGGACAAATTATCAAAAACAGCCTCTGAAATCCCATCTGCCCCTCTCTGAATTCCCAGCTTTGTGTACACGCTGTCGCTTGCTGCTTCCAACAAAAGGCCAGATTCAATTCTCACTGGCACCAGTGAAGGAAGGGAGATAGAAAATAACACACTTAAAGTGGAAGCCAAATCCCTACAGCTCCAAATATGCAAAAAAAGGGACTGGAATTTCCCCATGAAGAGTCTCCAGTGAACTAGTCAAAAAAGTGATATGCCACACATCACACATCAATTAATTGAATATGTATAATTATGAGGCTCATCAGCAATATGCAAGGCTTGAGAAAGAATTCTTAAGGAAAGAAAAATGGAAGATATGTCAACATATAGGAAATAAGATAATATTTTTTTTTCCGAGAATAGATAAAGCCAAAAAGTCTTGATATTTTGGGGCTTTGTATGGTAATTGCCAATGAAATAGCCTAAATTCAATTTACCTAAATTTAAAAATAATCTATATATGGTGCCTTATGAGGAACAGTTAAGCTGGAAGAGATCATCTTTAGTGTAAGAATCATAGATTTGCTCAGAAACTGACTGTGACAGCAATGAGAAAAGGAACAAGAAAGTTACTGGTGGAAATCCCAAAACACAAGCCTTAGGATCTAGCATACTTAAAATCTTTGTTAATGCCACACATTCAAACAAGGATGCACAAAATGATCTGGGTGCTTCTGACATCCAGTTGGGAAGTACCAACCTCATGATGAGGATTTAAAACAGCACAAAGGAAAAAACCAAATTACTTAGAGACATGGAGGAGAGGAAGAGAATAGTAACAGAATTGACACAAAAGCTTTATCAGGATTTAGTAAGAAGGGGCAAAAAATTTTTTTTGCCTACTCCAAGATAGCAGTCTAAATTCTGTAGTAAATTTTTAGCAATCATCACACACAGCTTATCTCATCACTATTAATTTTTAAATCAAAGTGATTGAAAATGCTCAGCAGAGATATCTGTTCTGTCCCGAGTTTCACCAGGATCAGGAGCTGACAGCTGATCCCCTTTCTGGGTTGGGGCAGCTTCCCTTTTCTAAGGCCAGGCTGCAGGAGCTGTATGTTGGCATTGATGCTCCCATGGCAAGCAGGTCCACATGGACTACTGAGCTGCTTCCAGCGAGAACTGAAGGTTGATACTTCTTAAGCACACCCTAAATGTTCAGTGAGATTTCTTTTTGGCAGACTTGCCTTTTTTTTTTTGGCAAACCCTTTCACTCTCTGCAGTAATGCTTCAGCTTTGATCTTCAAAGCCCTAGAGCCCGAGAGCTGGGAGGAAGGATTCAGGCAGTGCTAACATCAAAAGCCCCTTTCCTCTCAGAGCACTTTCAGCACCAGTCCCCAGTGGGATTTACTGGGTCACCTCCCCAACATGCACTGCAATGGGGAATGAAAGAGATGAAGAGGGATGTGGTCTTGCTGGATGTCATGTTTGCTTTGACAGTGCTCTGTAATTCTGTATGGGTGGTTTTGGACACAGAGGCTCAAAAAGGGTTTTAGTCAGGTGCTGGTCTGCAATCAACTTTAAAAAAATAATTGAAGTGGTGCCTACCAATGAAATGACCAAGTAATCAGAGGCTGCATGGCTACATTTTGTCACCTGGGCATAAAGGTCTATAGGATGTTATTACTTCGTAATTGTTATAACAATTGCTGTTTGGAAGACACACAGGTCTTGAGGATGTGCTTGAAAAGTAGCATCCCTTATTTGGACAGCCCCAACCTGAGCAACACCCCAACCTGGAAGTTCCTCTGCTCATATGTTATGTATATTAACTTAGTTTACACACAAATTCACATGTCCTCCCACTTTAAGAAGCTTAAGAATTTCTAACCATTTATTTCTTTGCAGAAAACATTGTTTTGTAAGCACACTAAGAGCAAGAGTACAGTAATAGGTTTCTCAGTCCTTGGCCTTTCACAGACTGTTTGTAATGAACACCTCCATACTTCAGGAAGTGATGATATAATCATCTTTATAAACAAAAGAAAGAACTCTGCTTTGCTTTGCTGTTCTACTGCTCTGAACTTAAGGAAAGACCCAGAGAAGCAGAGGAATGCAAATTACATCTATTTCCAACTCTGTGGCATTCTAACACTTCATAAACAGACAAAGCAGATTATCCCACTCATTACAGGAAAGGGGAGGCAGTGTATTGCTTAATGGCTAGTAGAGTGATCAGTGTGCTTCATTGCCTTCAAAGACTATAACATTCAGGAGAACTAGTGAAATCTAGAACAAGAGGAAACTTTGAAACCCCTGGAGCTTGAGGGAACTCAGCCTTCTCTAGGATCGGGCACAAGAGGGTAGAGAGGGCATAGAATGATTTTTTCTCTCTTATTTTTACCTATCTACCAGATTCCTGCTTAGACCTTGGTTTCCTTACTTTTAAAGTACTAGTATATGATTTTAAAGGCTTGTGATTTACTCTGCTGTAATTTTCTGCAAGTAAGGATGATGGTATATATTCACTAATTATCATTATTTACAACAATAATTTCAAAGACTTAATTGCTCACATTATCACAGAATAAACTAGGTTGGAAAAGACCTTGGAGGTCATCAAGTCCAACCAAAGACCCAACACCACCATTGGATGTGAGTACCACATCCAGTTTTTTCTTAAACACCTCTAAGGACAGTGACTTTACCACCTCCCTGGAGAGCCCATTCCAATGACCAGGCACCCTTTCTGTGATGGAACTTCTTCCTAATGTCCAACTTAAACTTCCCCTGGTACATCTTAAGGCTCTGTCCTCTTGTCCTGTCACTGCCCAGGAGAAGAGCCTGACCCCACCTGGCTGCAGCCTCCTTTCAGGGAGTTGTAGAGTGTGGTAAGGTCTCCTCCAAGCCTTCTCCTTTTCAGGCTACTCTTAACAATTAAAATAATATTCAACAGCTGGAGACTGTTGATGTGATAAGAACAGAATAGGAACAAAAGACCACCAGTCCATTTTTTTTTGACAATTCTGCTCCTGGGAAACCTCAACCAGCACCAATGAACACCCTGCTGACTCCTTGAGGATAAGAAGAAGCCTAAAGTGTCATCTGAGTCGTACCTCTCCTTTGTAAGATTGGTAGAGTAGCTTAGTTCATCTGTTGCAGGGCTGTGATAACTACCAGGTTGAAAATAAATATGGGACCATGTAAAACTGACAAGAGAATGAACACTTTATAGAAGAAAGATGGGTTACAAAATATTCTATATCAATGTTGAACTGAACATATTCAGCAAGAAGAAATGGATAAATTAGGCAGTGAAGCTAAATTTATATTGATTTTTACACTGGTGATAAATACAGATTTAAGTAAGTATCAAATTCAAGCAACATACAAACCAATTGTATTTCCTCTTAAGAAGAGGCTGTGTTTTGGTCTTCTGCCTAATAGAGGATGCTGTGCAGAGACTGTAGGCCACCCCTGCTTGGTGGTATATCATAAAATGCCAAATTTTAAAAATCACAGGCCATCTAATAAGTACAAAATCCTTATCCCATGGCTGTAGTTGCATATGCAGTTTTCTTTCACTGTAGGCACAATATTAGCAGTACTGTAGTGAGTACTGTTGTACAAGACTTTTGTATTTTATCCCTAAAGATAGCTCATTCTAGACTGAAGCTAGATTTTTTTAAATAGTAAAATCGCTTTACATTAAACAACTCTATTTTTAAGCTGTGATTAAACTTTGTAGCAACAAACAAGAATCTGATATAAATACAAATTTTCTAAGTGCAAGACAAAAAAAAGCATATACATACATCTTAGGATCGTAAGAATTTATTTGGAGTTTGGTTTTGTTGTTGTGTTGGTTTGAGTTGTTTTTGTTGTTTTTTGTTTGTTTGTTTGTTTTGGTTTTTTTTTGTTTGGTTTTGTGGCTTGTTTCTTAAGTACCTCGGGTGCTCAGGTTTCTGGAAAACTACCCTAGCTACTGAACTTTTTGTAATATTTAGAAGTGAAGCACAGAGAGGTGAGATGAAAAGAAAGGAGTTCAAGTAGGGAGGTGGTGAGAGCACTGTAAACACTTGGACAGATTTCTCATACATTAATAGAGGTTTTGTTAAATGGCTACCAAAGCACTCCTGTCACACGCCAGGTGGATCAGCAGCTCCGCGGGGCACAGAGTGCACAGGGACCGCGCATTAAGGACAGCACTGCTGCCTACGTGCACCCAGATGGGGCTGTAACTCCGCTGGAGGCAACAGAGAGCTGCTGGCCAGGATGTTCAAGCATGACAGCACAAGTAGACCTTGAAGCTCAGCCTCTCCTCTGCTCCCCTTTCTCACAGATGCGAAAAGCCTGAAGCCCCTTCTGCTCATCACACAGGGAGACCCCCAAAACATCAAGGCCAATGTCAGTTGTCACTACAGGGCCTGGTCCTACAACACTTTCCCTTGAGAACAGCTTTGTATATTTTCTTATAAAGACTTTATTCCTAGAGGCTAAACTTCCACCATTTGCCTCCAACTGAAGAGCAAACTCGTAGCATATTGTAAAATACATTTCTTTCCTCAGCAGATGCAGATAATGGCAGAGATTTCTCAGATTAGGCTGGAGAAATTCTTTGATGGTTCAAAATAATTAAAATGGTCCAGCATGAAAATGTCAAAATGGAAGAAATTTAGCAGAAAATGGAGGAGAAATGGCCAGATCTTCCTATTATCACTTGCTGTACATCTCACAAGACAGCTGATTCCCAGCTCTGTATGGGTTCCAGCATTCAGTGATTTATTGGGTAATTCAGCATTTGCCAGTATGTCTTGTGCTAATTAAATGCATCGCACTCTATTCAGAAATGTCACAATTGATTTGTCTTTTGCAAGCACTGACTTTATTTCAATCTTCTAAAAAAGATTTTATGAGCCCTAGATAACTTATCCTGGCACATTCATCTCCCAGGGCAGCTTCTGCATCTGAGGGCAGTATGGGAAGAAACCAACAGTGAACATCCAATACAAACGTCTTCTTTGGACAGCTTATTTATCTCATATATGCTGTATATCCAGGTGTAGCCTATATGGTGAAAATACAAGTGGGTCCATTAATGTATAAAACCACTTAAACATGACGGAAGTTAATATATTATATTGGCAGGTTTTATCAGCTGATAGACTGAGCCAAAGAGCCATGAGACTAAAAACACTGTAATCTGTAACAAGGTGTTTATTTACAAGTGGTTTTGTGACTGAATTTGGCTATTAACTAAATTGCGTCAAGGGGAAACAAGCATAAAATAACTCACTCTAAATATAAGATGCCAAAGCATGCTTAGTATAATATTCAGAACCTGAGGACAATCCTGTCATTTTAATTCAGTGCTTTTCCCCACACGCTGTGCATAACTGAGTGCTGGGTGAATTGCAGCTTTTGTGACTCAGCCATGGAGAACACATTTACAGTGTACAGTAGAAAACTGCTTTGTTCTGAGAAAGTACAATTCCTCACACAAAATTCTGGTTGCAACTTAGTCGGAACTGAAAATCTGTGATGCAAGACAAGAAAGGGCACTTTTCATGTGACACAGAAGAAAATAATTACCTGTTTTAAGACAGGGAATGATTATTCAGAGAGCCAGCAGCAGGGTCAGTGCAATATTTTGAGTATTTTACTATAAACCAATAATTTTCTATTACTACTGTCCCAGCCCCTTTTCTGCTTAGATTCTTCTGTGACAGAAATTGTTGCAGGGAGGCAGCTTGCTGCCTTGACAAGAAACTTTATGGAATAGGCTTGAATCAGTTAAACGCAGTTTGAATTTGTCGTTTGTCACATTAGCAGCTGAGTGTTGCATTTGTAGCAGTTTGGTGTAAAGCAGAGGGAGGACACTGTGTCTATTTTTTGCAGCACAGCCTTCTGCTGCTGGGCCCTAACCAAGGATGCCTCCTATAAGTGGCTGTCTGAGATATTGCAGCAGTAGTGACATTTAATTGGAAGACAGTGACTCACACAATTTACTCCCTGGTGACAGACAGTGACTTTTAACATGCTGTCTGAAGAAAAGCCATGGCCATGACCATGGTTATTTGGCTATGGCCGTTCATCTTGCCAGAGCATGGATGGGTGTGGAGTAGAACTGGACTGCTGGTTCGAGATTCCTGTTCATTTGCTCGTCTTTGTTGTCTCCTCTTCACTGATTTGTATGTGAAAGTGAGAAAACACAGTATGTGAACTGGAATAGGAAGGTCTTGGGTCCTTTATTCTGCCACTTCAGGCAGCTATACTATCTACATATTTCTTCTCATAAACTCATTGTGTTCAGGCTGCTGAAATTACCTCTTATGTGAGGCTGTTTCACAGCCTCACC
Source organism: Tichodroma muraria (assembly GCA_013390105.1). NCBI lineage: Eukaryota > Metazoa > Chordata > Aves > Passeriformes > Sittidae > Tichodroma > Tichodroma muraria. The sequence goes on along the minus strand of WAAG01015935.1, from coordinate 11,452 downwards.
AACAATTAGAAACACTTTTCCTCTGATTTCCATCTTAAAATATGTATTTATTTGTTCTGGGCTTATATGATTCTTCTGCTTAAATATCTCTTATTCTGACTACATATGTCCTTTATGCATTTATAGAGCACTATCATATGCTATCCCAGTTTCCACCCAGCCAGTCTGCTAAGCTGTACCAACCAACTGTTTTAACATCTATTCCTCTGGTCATCCTCACTCCCTGCACCAATTCTAATTTTATTTAATGTTTCTGGCACACAGAGAGACAGAATTATTTTAAATAATCTATATTATACAATGATATTTATACTTTCCTCTTTTTGTCCTGATTATGCTTCATATGCTACATTAGTACTAAATCTGAGTCTTTCACAATTGCTAGATAATTATTGCTTACAAGGAGACTGTCACTGAGTAACAGACTTTGGTTTTCCTCTCCATTTCCATTTCAAACCTATGAATTCCCAGTTTACATGACAAGATCATATCACTCTTCCCTAAGAGCAATTACATTTTACTCAATTTTCTATTACCTAATCTATTTTAATCCTCTGGTAATCCAGCTCTTCATAATACTCTGATTTGTTGCTCCTTTCTGGTGCAACAATTCTATTTTCTATATTCAGAATGCATCTCATATAAAAACTCACAAATATATTGTTTGCATGACTGAGACGAAGATTACATACCAGACATCTTTGCTGCAACCATATTTTAATACTGCTTTATTTTCTCATGTGACTGACAATGAGGGTGCCATGGAGGTAGCTGTCCCTTCACTGGTAAAAGGAGCATCTGCCTCTCTAATTTATCTACATAGGTAGACATTTATCTACAGAAGTATTTTAGGATATCATTACTGCAAAAGGCTGAGACAGTTCACAGAAAAGCAATATTTTCAAAACCACAGTTTTTCATAACTGACTGGAAAGTAAGAATTAATAGCTCAGCAAAACTGGTATTTTAAGAACTGAGATAAAGGAAGAAATCTGGTTAATGAAGAGGATCATATCACATATGGAAACTTAACTGATCGGTAGAGTCATGGAATGTGCTTCTAATTCATCAGGAAAACTTTCTGGCAATCCAGAAAGCTCAAATCTAGCACAGTATCTGGTATTTTGATAAGTTTTACTTTCAGGTGCAATTGCCAAGCCACTCTTTCAAGTCACCAGTGGTAGGTCATGCAGGGTAACCTCCAGAGCATTCACTGCTCATTTGCCAGTGCAAGAAGTCATGGATCACTTACACTGTTGTATCTTCCAACAGAAAGTTTTACCATCAGGGATCATGTTTTCAGAAGGGGCCTCCAAAATTGCAAATTGAGTTTAACATCCCACCCTTACATTGTGTTTGGTAAGTCTTCATAAAACTTTTGCAAACCAGGTAGTGGCAACGACGTGGTTGAGAGACACGGCTGAGGATTGATACCCCTCCCCTGCTGTATATGCAGTGGTGAAGGTCACGTTTAAATGGGGTCTCTCTGCATGTGTAGTGGAGACACTGACAACAGCATCACTTCTTGGTCTGCCCATGGCACAGATCAGCACTTGCAGGGGAGGGACTGCTGGAGTCTTAGCCAGTCTCTGAAGAAAGAACACCCTCATACACTCTGCTGTGTGAGAATTCTTTCATTTCTTCTAAGCTTAACTTCTATCTTGAGCTTATTGCATTGCACCGAGGGTGGGGAAAAAAGGGGTGCGGGCCAATTAAGTGTTCTAATTGGAAGTTAGGGTAAAAATGTACAATTAATGCCTGAAAGATAGAAGCAATGAATTTCGATTTACTTGAGCACTTTCTAATGGGACAGTTGCTAATGCAGCTGCATTTTTTTTCTACACGTGCAAAGCTGATGCACTTTGCAAATATTTCCCATTCTCTTTCCTGCCAATTCACTCCTATTTGTGTCACTGGCTAAACTCCCATTGATCATGCAGGCAGCATGATCAATGCCTTCTGTACCTGGATGTTTGTCTTCCTTTTTAGGAGATATTTGATTGTTTTTCTTCTTACTAGCTCACTTGTTCTGCCTGTGTGGGCTTCCCTTCATGACACTGTCAGAAATGAAGATGGTGATTTAACAGAGGTGAGCAAAACCTTGCCTCTGAGTCTTTCTAGGTGGTAAAACCAGAAAAAGAAATAACTAGACAGGTCATAGTGTGCATTTCTACTGGTATTTAGATTAAAAACTACGCAGAAAGATCTTGGTAGATAGAAAAGTCTAGTCGCTGACTTGCAGGGCACACGAATCATACACAAGCCTTTTCTTAGACCCCTAGGATACAAATGCATCACAGACAATTTCTATGTTAGAGTACTCCAGAGGTCCACAAATCCATCACTGCCAGCTCAAGCCCTGGGAGAGCTCAAGTCCTTCCTCCCTGGCCATGGTATTGCTCTCCTCTGCCTTGGAGAGGTCACAGTGTGCTGTTGCAGGCAGTACGGGTATGTCTCTTTTCCTCCCCACGCCATTTACCCTTCTCAGCCAGGAAATTAACTACATTTGTATTCCCTCTCTCTCCTCATGTCCCAAAAGCTCCAGTCCCTCCAGCGCAGTTCCCCAGGGCGGGTTACAATGCGCCATCCTCAGCGCATTTCTTTCTAAGAGTGTCAATTTTCACTGGATGAGATGCAAACACTGAAGACAGAGAACGATTGTCTCCAGGACTACGCAGACCTGTTCTACCCTTATTTTTATTTAGACTCCCGTCAAATAAGAGCAAGCATTCGGCGTCTGAGCTGCGTCCTCTCACTACGGCAACGAACAGAGGTCTTGGAGAGGGGAAGCGAGGACAGGCTGTGGAGCGGTCATGTACACAGGACAACGGCCCCGAGCCCGCCTTCCTGAGCTCCTCGGGGCCGTGCGGGCGCCCGCGGCCCCGCTCCGCTCCGCCAGCGTCCCACGCAGCCGCAGCCGCAGCGCCGGCGCCGGGCAGCCTCCCGCGCCGCTGAGTCACAGCGCTCCCCGCACGCCCAGCCCAGCAGCACGCTTGCCCCGGCACTGCTGGGCTCCTCCGTGCTCCTCACCTGCCCCAGAGTTTCCCAGGAGAACGCCAGAAAAGCCTTCTCCTCTCAGTCACTCTTGGAAGACGGGCATTCGTCCCACGGAAGCGAGAAGGCTATGTTTCTTTCATTTGCAATTAAAATAGAGTTCTTACGCACCACATTTTAGCGCAGAAGCAAAATAAACAATAAATCAACAAAAGCATAGTTTGTTAGTTGAGAGAAAACTGCTACATTCTGCCTTTGCTGCTCGCTTTCTGGAGCATGAGACTCCAGTCAGCCCCCGTGCGCCAAGGATTCAAATAAAAGATACATACATAAAAACACAGAGATACTTCTAGCAGAAAGCCAGGATTCGTGCATGATAGGCACTAGAATAGATATTACTCACTAGTTGCATCTGCTGAAAGTCTGGATCATTCCCTGGAATCTGCCATCTTAGCTTCAAGGCACAAACTGAACCAAGGGGCTCCTCAGGGACCATGAGCTCGTATCCGCTGTGAGGGTGAAGATGGCCACAGGTGCTCAGGACAGCTGGCACAGCTGCGTGCAGCTAGAACACTGAAAAATATTAGTCCTACTGTCAGAAAACTGCCAGGAATTGAATGATTTGTCTTTCTGGTGTGCAGACGACTACTGAGCTTATTTAAATTAGCTGTACGCATCTAAATGAGCTGCGCTTGGCCACATCTGACTTCCTGATCAGTTTGCAGCATAAGAAATTACATGCAGAAAACTGCAAGTGGGTGGCTTATTCTGGACAAAGGCCAGAGTTGTTGGAAGTGGCCTCAAAAAACAGAGTAAACTTGCCATTTCCCTGAACCCTCCATGTTTCACCATTCAGTTCTTCCTATGTCAGTCATTCCTTTGGTGTAGAAGTGCTCCATACCAAATTTCTGCATCCATTACTCTACTAAAACACCAGAAATATGTTCCCTTGGTATGAGTGTGACTATTTACAGTGACAGGAGTCTGCAGAATCTCAACCCTGGTGAGAAGACACACACTGTAATTGATATATGAGGTGATTACCACCAGAAACGCTACCCCAAGGAAGGGAAAAAAGCAGCTAAGTGCTGACAAAATCCTGCTGTCAAGTTGCAACCAAGTTGCAGAACATGAGTCTCACCTGTTAATTGTTGTGATTTGCTTCTGAGGCAGCTGAAGGTCAACAAGAAAGAAATTTTTTTTGTTCAGTGGAAAATAAAAGCACTTCTAGGGTGTAACAGTTTTTTTGATTACTCACCTAAGCAAGGTCAGACTTAAAACTCAGAATTGTGTTTGGAAAGGAGCCTTAATGAAGGAAGGATGTCTAGGCAAGCGGAAAAAAAAATTCCCTCCTTAGGATTCCTGTGATTTGAACTCGAGTGAGAATTAACCCTTTAAGTCTGGACAGCAGGAAGTAGAAAAGGCACTGACAAGCAAGACATTTGTTTCTCCCTGGCTTATTGTGCTGACTTTGGCAGAAAACATGGTGACAAGCAGGCAGGACAGAAAAGGTGGTCAGATGTTGCCTGGGAATAAGAAAAAAAATGCTTTTTTACTGAAAGAACAGAGAAATTAGTCCAATGGAATTAAAATGAAGGCTAAGAAAACAGATTAAAAAAAAAAAAAAAAAAGAAAAAAGAAGAACACCAAACCCACTAATGATTAAGGAGGAAGAGGGGAAATACCATTAAAATGGGGAAAGGACCTACCTACAAATTTACTGTGGTCCAAGAGAAGACAACAACTGGACTTTTAGTAGAAGCTGCTCACTGTAACCATTCATAGGTAAAAGAAGTAGCAAGACAGGTCTGTGTAACTTGCCACATCCTCAGCTGCCTTCAGGAAATCAGTACATGTCAATTGAAATTATACTAATGGAGTTCCTGGCACAAAGATTTCAAATGTTTGTGATTAGCTGGCTGTCGATAGCAGATGTGTAACTGAAGCAAAATCCTTCCTTAAGTGGAGCTGCAAGTGCATCATCAAACACAAATCACAATGAAACCCAGAAAGCAGAGGACTCATCCACTGACTCAGTGATGTTTGACAGATCCAACTTGGATGTGGAGTCCTGTTTTTCAAATTGGACAGAACAATATTTACACTCTGCACTTGGGAAGCCTCATAGCTTTGAGTGTAAGTAATACTTACATGAATCTGGACCAGCTGATCATCTCCACTTGAATGGTGGGATTATGGTGACAAATAGTCACATCCGCAGAGTCCCTGGTTTCTGTTATTGCTATTCTTGCTCAAATGTCTCTCAGCAATTAAATTGCAACTTCACATTTGAAAAGCCTTGTTAGAAGGAAATTAGGATGGCATGTGGGAGGTCAGCCAAGATAGCCAGCAAAGGAATCCTTCTGCTCTTCTTGGAGGGCAAATGGTGAAATATGACAATAAGCAAGAAAGTTGTAGTGGAAAAGGTGAGGGTTGATCAAGCATAGCACACGTTTTAGGGACCCTTAGAAACAAATCTGGCCTGATGTAAAGCTCCTGTAAAGTTTCTACCAAAGCAGAGTCATTAAATGCGACTTCAGCGCCAGTCAATGTTGCCCATTCAATATTCCTCAGTGGTAGCAACAATTACTTTTCCTCAGTACAGAAAGTCTAACAAAAGTCTGTTAATGACAGTGAGAAGAGTGAAATAATTCCTTCTCTCATTGCTAGTCCGCTCCTCTTGCAGATGCAGGTGGACCTATGTGATGGTGAGAACATGGGTTGGCAGGCAGCCTGCAACACGGAAGAGCTTCATGTAATCAGCTCTGCATGCAGCTGATTACATGCAGCAGGTCTCTTACAGGACTCTGAAAAGCCTAAAAAGAATTTCACTGAATCTCAGTGCCAAGCAAATTTTAAAAAAAGTTGGAAATGGTTCTTCTTTTCTATTTTTCTATCCTTTTACTTTCCATTTTATGAAGTCCTTCTGACTCTTAAACAGTCTTTCTTTAGAGTATTTGCAGTAGTTTCAGACCAGATGGAGTCACTCAGTGATAGGCAATACTGTATAACAAGTGTCCAATAATTAATAATTACTTGGCATTTCATAATTTGTTATAAAAATCATCATACACTAATTTACTGCAAGTATGAATCCAACAGGCAATTCCAGATAATTGCTATAGCTTGGCATCAGCTCATGTTCTTCATGTATGTATGGTACAGCATTTTCATTTCAAAAAAGAGCTCTAGCAAAACTTTACCACCAAAATACACAGAAAAAAAATCACCAGCTCTCTTCCCCACAGTGGGCTTTTCTGTGTCAGTAGAGAGTGTAGATATTCTGATGGAAACATTGTTACCACATCCAGGGCAATGAAAATTTTTCTGTGCAGCAGCACTACAGTAAAATTTTGCTGTATTTAAAGTAAATGAGGCTTTCTGGCCCACAACCTTGTAAGAAAAGCTTCCTAAGTAAGGAGTATCATGACTTGGGCACGAAGGTTTTCAGCTACATTGCACGGAATGTATAAATGTGGGGATTTTTCAACATATGAGTGAGACCTTGGTATTACAGGAGAAACTGTTTTGAAGGTGCAATAAGAAACCTGTTCACCTAACTGTGATGTGACTCTCACAATGTTCATATGATACAATTTCATAGGCTGTTTTGTAATCAACACATGATCCCTCAGGAGCCTAGAAGTAGGAGCAGAGCACAATTACAAAGGTTGTCAGCACATTTCTGCAAATAAAGGGGCCAAAATCTCCTTCCCTTAGTTCCAGTTTATCTCAGGAGTGTAACTAAGAGAGTTCCTGAGATACGGGGGAGTTTCAAATGCTGCTGAACTGTTTCCCCAGTATGGCACAGTGCAGCAGTATTGGGGCGCAATCTCCGTGTGATCTTTTTAAAATAATTTTGCATCAGGTTAAATCAGAGCTCAGGACAATTACTCAGAGAAGGTGAACTTCTTATTCATCCAGAGATGCAAACTATTCCCACCAACCTAGGGTAACTTCATTTTTCCTTATGATCTAACAGTATCTACCAGTGCAGCAAAGTATCTGACAATCTTTCAGATATGAAGGAAAGTACAATCTAAAACTATGCTTGCAATTTTCCATGCCAGATTTTTGCATGTTTCAGGTATGTAGATGTATGCTAATTGGATACAGTTAACTGTACAGTTAATGAAAAAAATGCCTACATGGGCATGCAGATGGAGGGTCTAATTGCACAGATCTCCAGATGTGCTCTGACAGTACATGGCAGTTCTGATTTAGGGCATCAGGACATGGGTTTTCCCCCTTTTTTTTTTTTGGAGGGATTCTGCACAAGTGTCTGTGCCGATCCCCACATCAGGATCTATGAAGAATGAGTGTCCAGGCCACATCTAATACACAATTTTGCTGTTGAAATATCATGAGCCCTTTGCAATATTTCATGATGATTCTTAAAATTTCATCTCCCCAACTTAAATAGTTTAGTTTAAAAATGTTTGATGCTGGTTTGAAAGCAAAAACAAACCAGCACATCTCTCCCTCCCCAACACCTCTAGTCCTAAGGGGAGCTGCTGAGAAAATCCTATGAACATAATCCAAGTGCTTTCAGAGACTGAGAGGCTAAATGAAAGCTCAGGCTGTGTGACTTTGTCTCCCAAAAGCACCCCTTCCCCAGCTGCTGGAGGAACCCTCCCCATGACACTGGGGAGTGGGCAGCAAAGCTCCTGCTGCAGAGCAAATCCTTCACTTACCTTGTGACTCTGCCAGCTGGAGCACCCATTCCAGCAGCTCCCTGGCTGCTCCCACCTCAGGTCCCTGAGACACAAATGGTACAGATGTGTTTTCATGTCTTGTTTAAAGCCCTGGAAGAGCCTTTTTGAATAAGCCTAGTTTCAGTGTATTGTGCAAGCTCAGTTTGCTCTGCAGATTTCAGATTCCAGCTTTCTCATAGCCTACAGGCAAATTAGAAGTACATGCACATTTTAGGAGACTAGAAATCTCAGAGGGACATCTAAAGGGAACTGGAATGGTTTCACAGTTAAGTCACACCAAGGGATCTTACCTTTATTCAAATAACCTTTACATAAGTGATCATTTGTACTGCTTGTGAGATGTCAAAGCAGTTGAGACAATCAGCAAAATGTCAATTCTCCTGCTTTCAACAGATTTTGCAACAGACCCCAGCAGAATCTTCTGTCCCTCTGGGAATAAAGTTGTCATGCTGCAGGAGCCAGAAGTGAAGGTGGGATAGTTAACATCCCTGGCAAGGCACCTGCATTGATCTCCAGTCTACTGCCGTTCATATTTCTCTCGTTGGGATTAGATGCAGAGCAGGCTCCCCAAAGACCACTTAGCAGGCAGTCTGTGATTTGAACCACTCCAGGGCTTCTTGATCGGGTTGTTACCAAGCACTAACAGCCAACATTTCTCAAGCTGCTCTGCCCTTTTGCTTAAGGTTGCTTTGTGCCTGCTAACCAAACTGATATCTCAATCATGGCAGATTAATGTCACTCTGCTGTACCCTGAGAAAAAAAGGGAGGAAAAAAACCCATGTGTTTCTTTTTCATAAAGGCTGCCATGCAAGAAGGGACCACGATGAAGTTACACTATACACTTGCCCATCTGCTCTGCACCCTCTCCATCAGATGCTGTATTTAATTCCTCTTTAGCAAGGGAGAATATCTTGAGCAGTAAAAGACTGGGTAATAGAGTTATAAAAACTTTCAAGCCTGTAAATGGGGCAGTAAGTGGTAAATAATTTACTTTTATCAGAATTACTGAATCTTATTACAAGTTCAGCAATTGCATGCCCTTCTAGTCCACAATCATGTCAGAAAAGGGAAATAATTTCAGTAGTCTTGTGGTTAGGTATATTGAACTGCTGTACAAGTATTGAGCTTACCACTGGCTTTACTTTTTGCCCTTTGAAAGTTGCCAAGGCCACTATTATGGTGGGGCCTGCCAAATTCAAAATGCAAACCATTTCAATTTGATTTTTGAAGATTTTGTCATAAATAAATGACAAGCTGTCCCTGGAGGACAAGCATATCCTCACTTTCTTTTCAATCCCATTGTAAGGCTTATTATATTTCATATGATCAGAGATATATGAAACTGCTCTGATTGTTTCCTGTTTCCCTTTCCGCTATTAGTGTCTGTGTATAGAAAAATACGTGTGGCCACAAAAGAAATCAGGCAAGGGAAAGTAGGGAGGCCTCCACTAGCCCTGCAGTCTGGTTCAGAAGTGACAGCTACTTCAAAACACCCACTATGACATGCTAAACAGAACAGAACTCTTTTGACATCTCAGAACTGCCAAAAGACCCAAGGAGTGATTGCACTTAAACTCCCATTCTTGGCTTTCATAATTAAATGAAGCAACAGAAACAAAGAAACCTTTCTCATCTCTTCTTCAAAAAGATGGAAAATAATTTTTTTACATGTTGATTTTCATCTTGATTCCAGGAAAGAAACAGCTTGAGAAAGCACATGCCTCCTATGAAATAACCAAAATTCCAAACTGCTTCTCGCTGTCTGTTCTGCTTCTGGCCTTCTGATCTATGCTAATTGCTAAACTTTGAGTATGCACTTGAAATTTTCTGTGGGCAATGTGACTCTCTTCAAATAAAAATAGATGCCAGAAATTTTTTCTAACTGAAATACATGCAAGAGAATGACATTTAATGTAAGTGTTTAATCATTATTAATTGCTTTGGTATTCATTGAAATCATGATGGGTTCATTTGAATGTATAGCACTGTTTAAGAATAATCTGAACAAGTAAATATACCAGCTCAGTGTAAAAAAGCATAGTGAAACCTTCTAGGAATGTTATTTAATCCACAGATGTGTATGTTGGAAATAGTTAGAAATTCTAATTAATTGCATGAGATACCTTCAAGAAATAACCCCACCTATTTTACTGAATAAAGAATTTTGATGAAAAACTGAAGTCTGAAACATTTTAAAAGTGAAATCATTAAAATAAGTTAAAAGTTTGAAATAATTTTTTCCTAACAAGTTTTGTTATGAAACTATGTTTTGTATTTTCTTTAAAATGTCAGCCAAAAAAAGAAAATGTCCAGCTCTAGCCCAGGTAGGCAGAGAAAAGTCTTCAGCCAAAGTACACATGACCTGTCAGGGAATATGGCATCTCAAAATCTTGCCAAGGAGGCCTCTACAGAGCTTTTTCTTGCGAGTCCACAGAAAATTGCAATCCTGCCACTTTAGGGGCACAGAGACTCCAGATAACAATTTTCAGTTGATACCTTTTCTCCATTAAAATATTTCTTAACCTCTTAACACAGAGATTCGGCGTAAATTTATCCACTTTTTCCTTCTCAAAAAAAAACAACCCCAAAACCCTGTTAAGACTTTCAAGCTCTTTACACCATCAGAAATATAGTCACAAGAACTGGCAGATGTAGCAAGCCAAGCAGTTATAGTCACACAGGGCAATATTCAGACATCGATTAACATGTGCATGCACACAAATGCCATACAATTGAGTTTCAGAAGAAAACAAGTTTAAAATTTATTATTTTTTCCTCTTATCTAGTAACTACAATGTTTCTTCCAATTTCCTACTCGTCACACACACACAATTTTCCAAGTCTCAATCACAAATCCCTTAGCTGAACAGGGTCAAACTTTTCAATATTAGACACCAATGTTTCTTATTGAACCAGTTGATGGCATTGAAATTTCACTCAGTTTTATTGCTGACAACGGGCACTAAGCAGAAAAGAGAAACAGAGCCTAAATAAAGAGAAGGAAGACAATTTGTCTACTGGAAAAATCTATCTTGATGATTGGGAAGAACAATTGGTCTTCTTTTCAAAGTTATGTTTCTGAGCAGAGTAGTGTTCCATAAACTGCATAACTATAGCTGTAGGAATTTAGAGCAATGGATGCTACAAAATCATGAGTTAAAAGTAAATGAGTTTGAAAGACAAAAAAATTATTTACAGTAGAATTTCTATTCCCATTACAGAAGGTTATTGCACAGCTGAAGATATGCAGTGGTGCACATTTTGATATCTATCCCTACATTGTACAAGTGCTACCCATGCTGTCAGCCCTCCTGCACTTCAAATACAGTAGTGCAGTAATGCTCTTCTCTCTCATGTTAGTAATTTTATCTTAGCTCTCATAGTTGGGAAATCTTAAATGGAGCTCTTATAGTTGGGAAATCTTAAATGGAAAGATTCATCTGGCCTTTTACATATAAAAGTAGCCATTTCATCTTAACGCAACAAAAGAATAGTTAAGATACTTGATCATATATAAAGACTATTTTGAAGCAGGCAGGGAGATTCAAATAACAAAGTTTATATATTCTTTTACAAAATACGGAGATGTTTCACTCTGCTGGCTTAGAGCAGCTGAAGGAAGAAAAATAATGACATTTCAAAGTAAGAAGAAGAAATCTGGCTTATTTGTAGAAGAAAGAAAAAAGGCAATGGGAGATATGAATTCTCTTTCTCAAGTTAGAGAAAATATTTGAAAATATATG